>SJYO01046538.1:31155852-31282208 GCA_006410555.1 Capra ibex | reverse complement strand
AAAAAAAAAAAAAAAAAACGAAGTCTTTAAATTGACATACATTTCTTGTCTGAAAACCTGAGACACCCTCTCCCTCTCCCACTCTACTAAACCCTCTTACCGTAACTTTGTACATATGATAGTACATTCTTTGCTTAGCGATCAGATCCAAACTATGTCCTATGTCCTACGAACCCCGACCACGTGACCCTACTGGGTCTCTCTGCTATACCCCTCCCACGACCCTCCCCCCAAGTCCCAACCCTTGAGTACATGGGAACACCACCTGAGTACAGTTACATACCGTTTTGGTTATGTCATGACATTTCGTTTTTTTATTTTTTACCTTTTTTTTTAAATTGACAGATATTCCCTTTTTATAAACCTTTTTTTATCTATACATACATGTATATATATATATATACATGTATGTAATGAAACAACTTAATGAAACAACATACGGATTTTTGTAAGTCTTTTGATTCTAGTACCGTAGACCAGGGTAGTGAAGTACCCTTTATCTACCCTTTGTCACCTTTGTCACAGTCTAAAATAAAACCCCCCGAGGTTTTTAGTGACGTCTACCACTAACGTCGGTACTTTAATTTTCTGCGAATGAGGAACCTTCCTTTCAATACTGGTTGGATCTATCGTATAACTTTTCGTCTCTGTAATGAAACGGTTGTTTCCAGGTAGATCAGTTCCGATACCAAAAAGGTCATCAGTACATACCTACATTCTCAACCTGACACTTCTTTCGAGTCACGACTTCTTAACTACGAAAACTTGACACCACAACCTCTTCTGAGAACTCTCAGGGAACCTGACGTTCCTCTAGGTTGGTCAGGTAAGACTTCCTCTAGTCAGGACCCACAAGTGACCTTCCTGACTACGATTTCGACTTTGAGGTTATGAAACCGGTGGAGTACACTTCTCAACTGAGTGACCTTTTCTGGGACTACGACCCTCCCTAACCCCCGTCCTCTTCTTCCCCTGCTGGGTCCTACTCTACCGACCTACGGTAGTGACTGAGTTACCTGCAACTCAAACTCACTTGAGACCCTCAACCACTACCTGTCCCTCCAGACCGCACGACGTTAAGTGCCCCAGCGTTTCTCAGCCTGTGTTGACTCTCTGATTTGACTTGACTTGACTACGGATTTTTATTGTGTAGCATTTAGTTGATATAAAGTTAATTTTTTTTCAAGTGACAAACAATGAATGGTTATTCCTGGTTAGCTAAACAAGAGAGTGACAGTAGAAGGGTCAAGTGACCACAGAGGAGGTCTAGTATATCAAGTACCTGTGGGACCTGTTAGTGAACAACGCCAAACAGAAACTAACTGTGATCGGGGACGAGTCTCCTCTTATTGTTTAGTCGGTGTCAAACTTAAATTTTCGTCTTTAACTCGTGGTTATAATTACGTAATTAATAGGGGTAAAGAAAAATTTTATGTCTTAGTATTTCCTGTATGACAATTTTAAGGAATTAAGATCAATAAACACGTAATTTTCGGAGGTTAAAAATTTTATACAAAGATGTATGTAATTAAAAAAATTTTTGGGGATGAAGATGACTATTTCAATTATATACATAATACTACACATAAGTCACAATAGTGTTACTTTTTGACTTTGTTGATTTACTATTTTGTACAATCCATAGTTCAAGATGACTAATAAGATGAAAATTCCTGAAATATGAATAAAGGTAAAATCATCCTTTTAAATTCTACAATTTCCTAAAACTACTATTATACAAAAACTTACTCAACGTAATTTATTTCATCTATTACTACTTTACTTCCTTTTGATAACATAAATAGACCTATTTTAGGTGAAATATGACTAAACATCTTTATTTCTCGTTTAATAGATTATTTGACCGAGGATACCCTTACTATATTAAAGAGACTTTATTATAAATAATCAATATGTATAAATAATATTTTATTATGTTATAACTTTTTATTATTCTCTGTTTGGTGACAGTAATGGTGGAGTGTTAAAGACACATAAAAACCACTATACGTACATAAAACCCACATACAAGAAGGTCAAAGGAAAAGAACACGTCAAAGTAAAAGACGAAAAATTTCAACTCAAAATTATACATTCTTGTTTGTAAAACTTTTATTAATGGATTCGTAATTAGAATATGAATATATTTCAGAAACTTCATAGTCGATAATGATCTCAAGTGTAAAATTTGTATGAATAATAATGGTCTGGTTATTAAACATTCTCGGTTCTCTTCCTTGAGATACTTCTCTTTCCGACACAACAGAGTCTACGGGGTCACAACGACACTACTCTCCTTCCGGTTTTCCTCTTGGTTTCTTTCCTTCTTGGTCTCTTTTACAGTGTATAGATTCTTGTTTTAGGTTTGACCCTACCATGTCTTACTCGGTGACTTGAGATGCCTCACCATATATACTGACGAATTAAGATCCATTGGTGGGATGTGAGTGATCCCTATTTTTCGTCAATGTCTTACTTTGTACTAGAAAGTTAATCCTAGTATCTTAGGTCTACCTCTGTCTTAGTTCCTCTTCGTCGTCTGGACCGAATCAAGGAGACCCACCCTTACTAAATCGTCATGTGACCCTAAGTGGACACAAGGAAACGTCGCGGTTTGGGTCCATCTCGGGCGTCTCCTCCATTTCTTTAGATTTAAGAAAGGGCCAGTGAGATCACTGGGGTCCTTCAACCGACGATTGGTCTCTTAGATCAATGATTGTCATTACTATTATTTATCGTAATTATTTTGGGATTCGTGTAAAGACTTTTGTATTCTGACGAGTGACCAATTCGTGTGTCGGATCTTGGGTGACGAGGGACCCTTTTTGTGGAACACACTGTATTATTTCAGTCTATTTGTGCTTACCTAAAGATTTGTAACTCGTTCTTAAGAAAATCAGGAAGTATTGAAACAACGTGTCATATACTCTACAAATCACAGACGATTTATGTGGTTCTTCGTATTCCAAGCCGACACCGTTCGAAAGGAGACAATTACTTCGAGAGAATCTTTGTCATTGTGTTCTTTTGTAAGGTAAAAGAGACTGACTGGTGTTCAACATACGGTTCTCCTTTCTTTAAAGTTGTTCAGTTCGAGTAATCGGTCTATTGACGAATCTCACGGACCCTCATCTCTCGTTCCTCCCTACAAGGTTCCGTACGTCCGACAAATCGACGTCGTGGGCCACTTCGACACGTTTGTTTGGCACGAAAATATGTTGATACGTTACTGAAAGTTTCGAAGAAAAGTCTTTACCTTTATTCCTTTTTACTTTTGTGTGTTCCCAATAAACTTGATTTAAATCACGAACACAAAAACTGATTGATACCCCGAAAAAACATTGTCGGTTCTTTCTCTGAAACAGGTTTTCATATTTTGGCATTTGACACATGGTGTGGAAGTCAGCATACTGGAGGTACGTCAGCAGTAGGGACAAGGAGTGCAAGAAAAGGGTGTCTTCTAAGACATAGTTCACTGTATAAAATTATTCTAGTTGGTGACGAGTCTCCTTGTCGATGTACCGTTTTGTTGACTATTTAGTAATTATTCAATTTTCACGTAAGTGGACTTATATGTGTAAATCTGAAAGAAGGAGACGTAAAGGACCATGAAGTTTACACTGACATTATTATGAGACATTTAGTTCTCTATCAGCTATTACTAAAAAAATATTATTACAGTTAGACAAAAAAAGAAAAATTTGGTGTTCACAGTTCTACCTTTCATTCCTTTGTAAGTGTCTGTAAACACAACGGAATTGTTAACATAATTCACATTGGAAAAGTAGTATAAACAACTAAAAACTATAGTCGTTGAGGTGCACGATATAAGACATCGATCAGGTACCAAATCATAAATGTGTCTCTTTGAGAACACTTTTCTATGAGTAACGAGTTACGTAAGCAATGTTCTAAGAGTCGTGTTCTAAGAGTCGTGATGTCCCTTCCAATTATATTTCTCACATAGTCGACACGTGATTTACTCCATGAAAACGGACCCAGTAAAATAAAGAAGAGTAGTAAATGAGTACTGTTGTTTGACACCTAATTTCTCTTACTAAAGGTAAAATATTTAACTCTTCCTACTCCGAGTCTTTTTTATTTGATGGGTCTCGGTCCTTATTTTGAGTTTACGTTTCCAAGAGACCCTTTATATTTATGTTTAACTTTCTAAGTCAAATAGAGACTGACTTGTACAAGGTTCTCTTCTTCTCAAGGATCTCTACTCTTACTCAAAATCTTCCAACTGTAATTGTAAATATCTTACAATTGAGACTCTAAATAAAAAAGAGGATTAGTACTATTTAGAGAGTGACTGGTGAGATTCCTTAGTCTTCGAATTCTAAAGGAGATCGACTCGTGTATTAATTTTAGGTTTGGAGGTAAACGGTGTAATTGGGTTTTAAAATTTTAATTACTATTTTTTATGTGTTCTCGATTCGTATTGTGTTGTTTTCGTGTTTGGGGTAGAACCTCTTATTCTACGAGTTCAGTTCGAAATTTTGTCTGTATTTCTTATGTGAATATATGTCGTAACGTATTAACGGATCTTTGTGTATAGAATTGTAATGTTTAGTGTGGATTTTTAGGTATGTTTTTATATCTTTTAGTATTTCGTATAGTTTTATGTATCGTTTTCTAACGGTTTACTTTGTATTAAACAATTAAAGTTTTCTGTCGTCATTAAATTGGAAATATTTACGAATTATACGTAGAATAAGTTCAACCTATTGAACCGAAAAGTACAACCCTACAGAGTTATATCCTGAGTTACGACATAGTCCTTACTAAAAACGAAAACCGTTCAATCTCTATACTACCATAAAGATTTCTCATGTTAATTGAGGTTACACTTTAAAAAATTTTTCCAAAATTTTTGATTCTGTTACGTCGTACCCTGAACTCTTTCTCTCTGTAAAATCTTGGTCTACAAAAAGACATGATTATTTGAGAAGAACATAATCTGTTTAGGATTTCTTCTACTCCACCGAGTCACCATTTCTTAGGGGGACGGTTACGTCCAAGTTAGGGACCGAGTCCTTCTAAGGGACCTCTTCCTTTGACGTTAAGTGAGGTCATAAGAACGGACCCTTCTTATGACCTGTCTCCTCGGACCACCCGATGTCAAGTACCCAGCGTTTTCTCATCCTGTCTGTATCGCTAATTTGTTGTTATTTCTACTTTGGGTATTTACACGTCACGTCTTCTACTCCCAGTGTTGAGTTCTCAAGTGGGGACCGAGATAATTATTCATATGTATCTAACTGTGGACCCAAAAGAGTAGATGGAAATGGGCAAGTTTGGGTCAAGGAGAAATAGTCTTACTTGTTCTTTAGGTACTTTTTGTTTGTTTACGTAATTTGTAGTAAGTCCCTATTTTGAAATTACTGTATGTATTATACAAGGTCCATAATGGGTAAAGTCTGAAGAAGGTCAAATAAAACTTAGATTTTAATTGAGAGAAAAAGGACAGGTGTCTTTCTTCGTCTTTTGACTTCGTCATTGAGTCTTCTGATTTCGTTTTATTCCATGACGGGGATTTTATTTTAAATCCTTATTGAGAATTTATAATCCTAAAACCAGATAAACAAGAAATTGGATGTCCTAATAGAGGGAGTCAAAGGGTGAGAAAACGTTTGTTATAGATTGTACATCATTGTACGTCATTGAAGGGAAAGAAAAAATAGACCTTTTGATTCGGGTGATTACACGAATTTGCGTTTTGGAGAGACAGGTGAGAGGTGAGGAGACCGAAGAGAAAGGACACTGAGGAGACGACACTATAGGACGGCGACCCGTGTATCGATTTGTAAACCACAAAACTAGGTTTAGTCAGACGGAAGATCTCAAGGGATAAAGATAATAATTATTATCCGGGGAGAACTCTTTAGACATACGTCCAGTCCTTCGTTGTCAATCTTGACCTGAACCTTGTTGTCTGACCAAGGTTTATCCTTTTCCTCAGGTAGTTCCGACATATAACAGTGGGACGAATAAATTGAAGATACGTCTCATGTAGTACTCTTTGCGACCCGACCTTCTTCGTGTTCGACCTTAGTTCTAACGGCCCTCTTTATAGTTAGTGGAGTCTATACGTCTACTGTGGTGGGAATACCGTCTTTCACTTCTCCTTGATTTTTCGGAGAACTACTTTCACTTTCTCTTCTCACTTTTTCAACCGAATTTCGAGTTGTAAGTCTTTTGCTTCTAACACCGTAGACCAGGGTAGTGAAGTACCCTTTATATACCCCTTTGTCACCTTTGGTACAGTCTGAAATAAAACCCCCCGAGGTTTTAGTGACGTCTACCACTGACGTCGGTACTTTAATTTTCTGCTGGTTCCTACTCTACCGACCTACCGTAGTGACTAAACTACCTGTACTCAGACTCACTTGAGGTGATTTAGTTTACTCTGACAAGTACAATGACTTAGAGTGTCAGGAACCAGACGTCATAATATAATATGAAACGGGATACGACTATATGGATTTCATCCTTTCATGTAGTCTTAGAGGACAGTCAAGTCAAGTCAAGTCAAGTCGAGTCAAGTCAAGTCAAGTCAGCGAGTCAGTACAGGCTGAGAAACGCTGGGGTACTTAGCGTCGTGCGGTCCGGAGAGACAGGTAGTGGTTGAGGGTCTCAAGTGAGTCTGAGTGCAGGTAGTTCAGTCACTACGGTAGGTCGGTAGAGTAGGACACAGCAGGGGAAGAGGAGGACGGGGGTTAGGGACGGTCGTAGTCGTAGAAAAGGTTACTCAGTTGAGAAGTGTACTCAACAGGTTTCATGACCTCGAAGTCGAAATCGTAGTAAGGAAGGTTTCTTTAGGGTCCCGACTAGAGGAAGTCTTACCTGACCGACCTAGAGGGACGTCAGGTTCCCTGAGAATTCTCAGAAGAGGTTGTGGTGTCAAGTTTTCGTAGTTAAGAAGCCACGAGTCGAAAGAAGTGTCAGGTTGAGAGTGTAGGTATGTACTGGTAACCTTTTTGGTATCGGAACTGATCTGTCTGGAAACAACCGTTTCATTACAGAGACGAAAACTTATACAACAGATCCAACCAGTATTGAAAAGAAGGTTCCTGATTCACAGAAAATTAAAGGTAGGGGTACCTTTTCTTTACGTTTTTTCGTTTTACCGATAGACCCCTTCGGAATATTTATCGACACTTTTCTTCTCTTCACCTTTCGGTTCCTCTTTTCCTTTCTATATTCGTAGACTTACGTCTCAAGGTTTCTTGTCGTTCTTCTCTATTCTTTCGGAAGGAGTCGCTAGTTACGTTTCTTTATCTCCTTTTGTTGTCTTACCCTTTCTGATCTCTAGAGAAGCTCTTTTAATCTCTGTGGTTTTCTTGTAAAGTACATTTCTACCCGAGCTATTTCCTGTCTTTACCATACCTGGATTGTCTTCGTTTTCTATAATTCTTCTCCACCGTTCTTATGTGTCTTCTTGATATGTTTTTTCTAGAAGTGCTGGTTCTATTAGTGCTACCACACTAGTGAGTGGATCTCGGTCTGTAGAACCTTACACTTCAGTTCACTCGGAATCTTTCGTAGTGATACTTGTTTCGATCACCTCCACTACCTTAAGGTCACCTCGATAAAGTTTAGGACTGTCTACTACGACACTTTCACCACATGAGTTATACGGTCGTTTAAACCTTTAGAGTCGTCACCGGTGTCCTCACTTTGTCCAGTCAAAAGTAAGGTTAGGGTTTCTTTGCGTTACGGTTTCTTACGAGTTTGATGACGTGTTAACGTGAGTAGAGTGTACGATCATTTCATTACGAGTTTTAAGAGGTTCGGTCCGAAATCGTTATACACTTGACACTTGAGGGTCTACAAGTTCGAGCAAAATCTTTTCCGTCTTCTTGGTCTCTAGTTTATCGGTTGTAGACGACCTAGTAGCTTTTTCGTTCTCTCAAGGTTTTTTTTGTAGATAAAGACGAAATAACTGATACGGTTTCGGAAACTGACACACCTAGTGTTATTTGACACCTTTTAACACTTTCTTAGAGGACTTCTCGAAAAATTTTTTTCTTTCTTCTTGTTTCTAACCCTATAGTGTGAAGAACTAATATTTGATATGATGTTTCGATGTCAATTCAAGATCCTTGACCATGTTTTTGTCTGTGTATCTAGGTCCCTTATCTTATCTCTCGGGTCTTTATTTGAGTGTGAGTATACCAGTTAGTTAAATGTTGTTTCCTCTGTTCTTATATGTTGTACCTTTTCTATCAGAGAAGTCATTTACCATGACCTTTTTGTCTTGTCGATGTTCGTTTTGTTACTTTGGTCTGGTGAAGGAATATTGTGTTTGAACTTTGTCTATTTTCTAATTTAAATTCTCGACTTTGGTTTTTTGAGGATTTCCTTTCGTCTCCGTGATATAAGAAACTGTATTCAGAACCGTTATAAAAAAACCTAGATAAAGGAATCTATTTTCGTTGGCTTTGTTTTTATTTCTTACCTTGATGTAGTTTGATTTTGTAAAAACGTGTCGTTTTCTTTGGAAGTTATTTTATTTTTCCGTTAAACATTCACTAAACAGATTATGTACTATTTATAGGTTTTATGTATCTCTTAGTATATTGAGTCATAGTGTTTTGTTGGGTTTGTTATACTAAGTTTTTACTCGTCTTCTGGACTTGTCTCTAAAAAGGTTCCTTCTGTGTGTCTACCGGTTGTCTGTGCACTTTTCTACGAGTTGTAATGATTCGTAGTCCCTTTTCGTTTTATTGGTGTTATTCTATACTGGAATGTAGAAAGTCTTACTGATAAGAGTTTTTCTGTTGTTTATTATTCACAAACACTTCTACACTCCTTTTGTCTTGAGAGTACGTGATGACCGTCTTTACTTTTAACCGTGTCGGTGATACCTTTTGTCATTACTTCGAAGAAGTTTTTTTATCCTGATGGTAAATAACGACAAGTCATCGGGTCAGTACAGGTTATTAAGGTGAAGATTCTTTTACTTTTGTCATTAAGTTTTTCTATATACGGGTGATTACAAGTAACTTTATAATACATAAATGTTGTCGATTCTATACCTTTGTCCTTAGATTCACAAGTGGTTCTTTACTTACGTATTTCTTCTACACCACACACACCCACACACGTGTATACATGCACATATGTGTGTTGTCTTATAATGAGTTGATACTTTTCTGACTTTACAACGGTAAACACTGTCATGCCTACCCGGATGTTCATACTACAATTCATTTTATTTAGTGTGTCTTTTTCTATTTATGGTACTTAAGTGAATATACATCTTTGGGTTTTTCGTCTTGATTGTTTGTACGTATTGTTTTGTCTTCGTCTGAGTATCTATTGTCTCTTGTTTGACCACCAACGGTTTCCCTTCCTAGCCCCTTTCCGTTTTGTCCACTTCTCCTGATTTTCTATGTTTGAGTCAACAATTTATTCATTCAGTACTTATAAGATAAATCTTTTCAAAGAGTCTCTTTTTACTGTGTTTACACCATCATGGTGAGGGGTATTTATACTCGGTTTTACCTCTACCTATTCATACGACAATAGTACCGGGATAATTTTGACTAAGTTTTTATTCACTGTCAGAGTTCCTTTTCCTCTCTTACGTTCTGTGTGATGAGTGAGTGTCCGGGGGAAGAGTGCCACAATTTTACCTTCTTTCTTCAATAGAAATTCGAGGTGGTAGGTGTTTAACGAAATTTTTTTCCACCCATGTCACTTTTATGTGAAACAAACAAGGATCGTAGAAAGGACGGAAAGGTTTCAGTCAAAAATAAATTTATTCGGTACCTACAGATAAGGTCTGAAAAGTAATTAGTCAATCAATTTATATGAATTTTTATTCGACGTATTTCTTGGGGATCCGGTGAAAATATATCATTAAGAGTAGTTTTCTTGATTAGTTTTATACAACTGACTGTACATCTTACCTCTTCGGTCTTTCGTACTAAAAGATTCTAAAAATTTATTGAGACGAAACTACTTGAGAGAAATGCGTAATTCTTCGATCTATGTCTACTGGAGTTCTTGTAAAATTAATACTTTTGATAGTTTTGTCAAATTTTTACGAAAAATTTTTTCTCAAGTTTATTCTGTCAAGATTTGTCTTGTTCCATCAATCTCTGTTAAAAAATTCTAAAAAAAAAAAAATGGACTAGTTCTACTCCAACACAACAACCGTGTACAACTTCAAAAGAGACGTTTGATTCTTATTGACTAATATTTAAGTCTCGAGTTGTATAAAGAGTAAAGTGGCATATATAATGAATCTCTGTGTTTCGATTTATCCTCTCTTGAAGGTGTCGACTTAGACAATGTATCAAGGTTAAAATGTACGACAAATGTATAAAATTATCTGTTTACGATCGTCTGACGAATGTTTGGAGAGTATTTTTACATGTAAGTAACTGTATATATGTATATGTGTGTTATGTCTCTTTTTGATTAGAATTGATAAAACACACCAATTTATCCAAAGAAGAATAAAGGTTTTCTGGATTATATCCGGATCCTTTTATATGGATTCGTAAAATGTTGACGACTTGTAAAGTAGATGAGAGGGACACTTTTATTACGAACTTGGGTTTCTTTTAATCTTCTCATTCAAAAAGGTATAGTTACAAAAGGGAACTTACATAGATGAATTTTTTTTATTTGTCATAGGTATTTACATTCGTAAGATAAGTCAGTCAATGGTCACCGTCTCTCTTTTGATTTTCTGAGGATTTTTATGTAACAAGACTATATTTTCCTCGATTTCTAGTTATACGGTATTGTTTAATGTTGGTATTGTTGATGTCCGTGGAAATCTCTGACTACCCCCATCCAAACCTCCTTCTTTTCCTGAATTTTGGAACGTCTACAAAACGGAACCTCTTGTCACTCCCCATTTAATCATTGTCGTTCAAATCCTTTCTCTTTTCCGAACATCCTTGACAACTTCCCTTACTCAGAGGAACCCCCCAGAGTCATGCCTGTCACAGTTTAATTTAGGAAGGGTCGACCAACGAGTCCTTTCCTAAGAGAGGAATTCGTAGATTCGTGTTTCTTTTCAATATGTTTCTGGAATAGGTCTCGTCCCGGAAGTGCAATTCATCAATAAAGAAAATTCGTAGTGATTACGTCATTCACACTTTATTTTAATGGAACCTTTGAAACTTTTTTGAGATACAAGAAAGGGACACAAATTATAAATTATAACCTGTTACTGACGGATGTTGAACGTGTCCCTTCTTTTTCAAAAGGAGATGGAAAATTCAGGGACCCACCCAGACTTTTAATCTGACTGTTTCTAATTCTTCTCTTTTCGTATATGTAAGTAAATTATTCCCAAAATCAACTGTTTCCTTTGAAGTATCACTTTACTTCTGGACTTCTTTCCCATTTGGACCCACAAAGACACGACCCAAACTACTTCTCACCTTTCGGTACCTCTATACTGTCCTCTCTCCTACTCGGTTCACACCATTTGATACCTTTTGAGTCGTTCGGGACACGGAACTCTAAGGGAGGTAGAAGTCTCTATTCCTGCGAGGAAAGGAAACCCATATCTCTCCAATGACGAGTGTATTCAGTATGGAGAGTGATACTGAGTAGATGAAGTCTCCTTTACCCTCTTTTATAAACACTTGGTACGTAGACTATTCCCCAATTATGGATTCATTAAATTCTTGTGGATGTAAAGTCGGTGTGTGTTGGTGTATGTGTGTGTTTATTATTATTAGGTTTATTTTTTACCCGTTTTATAGACTTGTCTGTAAAGAGGTTTCTATTATATGTTTACCGGTAGTTCATTTACTTTTCTACGAGTTATAGATTAACAATGTCTTTACATTTAGTTTTGGTGTTACATAGAGTGCGGGTGACCCTGTCGATGATGGTTTTGGTTGTCTTTTGTCGTTCACAACCGTTCCTTCACCTTTTTAGCCTTGTGAATACGTTACAAACGCCCTTACATTTTACCACGTCGACGATACCTTTTGTTATACTACCAAGGAGTTTTATAATTTTTATCTTAATGGTATACTAGGTCGTTAGAGTCAGGACCCGTATATAGGTTTCTTAAATTCCGTCCCACAACTTTTCCATAAACGTGTGGGTTGGGTACTAGTGACGTCTTAATAAGTGTTATCGGTTCTCTACTTTCGTTGGACTTACAGTAATACTTACTTATTTACCAATTTATTTTTTACTGTACATGTTACCTTATAATACATCGGAATTTTTTCCTTCTGTGATAACAGTGTACGATGTTTTGTCTACTTGGAACTCTTGATTCACTTTATTCAATCACTGTTATTCTGTTTATGACATACTAAAGTGAATAAACTCCATAGATTTCAAAAGTCTAAGAATCTTTGTCTATTGTCTAACCATCAATGGTCCCCGATGTCCCTCTCCTTTAGGTCCTCAACAGTTGTCTGACCATGTCTCAAAGTCAAAACGTTCTACTTTTTCATCTGGGTAACGTTTGTTACACTTATATGAATTGTGATGACTTACTTGACATGTCAATTTTGACCAATTTCTACCAATTTTTTTTTCTATAGTTACTGGTCCCTTCTTGATAAACAAGAAAGGGAATAGTTTTACTAAGGGATCCCTTTCTCTATCCTTTGAGTAGGTAATGATATCCTTTTCCTCACGAACTCCCTTATGGGGTTGATTTCGAAAGATACATAGAGTACACAAAAGAGTATCCTTCATAATGAGTGTCACCTACCCTTTCTTTATAATTGTAGTTTAGAGATTTCAATTCACGGTGAATGTGACATTGAAGACATCCTTTTATGTACACTAAAGGTTTGTAGGTCAATCGTTTTGAAAGTTCTTTTATTAGTAATCCTTACTAGATGTTGTAGTTTTTACATTGTCCTTCGTATTTAGTTTACACGTATGCATATTTAGTAAGACAATTGTGGATATTGACATCCCCCTATTTTATGTAATATCTTTTTCACTGGTTTGTCCTGTCCTTTGTATGGAATAAGGTCTCTCTGACAGTTTCCGTACTTCTAGATTATGAAAACGTTCCAGTTGAGATTTTCCTTCTTGTGGTTGTACTTCACAATTTAAGACATTTTATATTAGTTATTTCTTTTCGTTAGAGATAAAACGGTCTTTACATCTGTATTTTTAATTAATTATATATGATAAACCCGTTTGTGTATTGTACTGTCGTTCCTTGTTTTTTCGAAAACATTTTTTAAAGATACCCTAAATACGTATTTTGAAATTTTTGTCTTATTTACCAAAATCTGGTTCCTTCTTTTAATGAAACTAATAATGAAGTTATTTGACCTCACCCAAAAAACAAAACAAAAATGAATTTAACAGAAAAATCAAGATTTTTGAACTCGAGAAGTTTGATCTAAAAATATCGTTTTTTTTTTTTAACCAATTTTTGTTTGAAAAGTTTTCATCGTCAAATGATGAGTTTTCTGCTTTACTCGTTTTGACTTGTTTACATTTCTTGTTTCATCATATCCTTGTAATAGAAACCTTAATGACATAGAGAAAATGAAGTGGAAAGTACTATGTTACTCATCATAGTATTCTTATATTCGTCAGTTTATTAGTTATGTATTTATAAATAAGATACTGGGAATAGATGTAGGTTTCTTACACCAAACTAAAATAAAGGAAGTCAACCCCAACGTATATCTGACTTTGAAGGATAATCACGAGATAAACTTATTTATAATAAAGACAATTTTAATAAATCACCATTAATTCGGAACAATCCTTTCTTCGTCAACTTCAGTCTTCTCCAATAGTATAGTGTTAGTCGTAAGTCAAATCAAGTCAAGTCAAAGAGTCAGCACAGGCTGAGAAACGTTAGGGTAACTGACGTCGTGCGGTCCGGAGGGACAGGTAGTAGTTGAAGGCCTCAAATGAGTTTGAGTGCAGGTGACTCAGCCACTACGGTAGGTTAGTAGAGTAAGAGACAACAGGGGAAGAGGAGAGTGGAAGTTAGAGAGGGTCTTAGTCCCAGAAAAGTTTACTCAGTCCGAGAAGTGTAGTCCACGGGTTTAATAACCTCAAAGTCGAAGTTGTAGACAGGAAGGTTACTTATAAGTCCTGACTAGAGGAAATCCTACCTGGTTAACCTAGAGGAACGTCAGGTTCCCTGAGAGTTCTCAGAAGAGGTTGTGGTGTCAAGGTTTCGTAGTTAAGAAGCCACGAGTCGAAAGAATTATCAGGTTGGGAGCGTAGGTATGCATTGATGACCTTTTTGGTATCGGAACTGATCTACCTGGAAACAACCGTTTCATTGCAGAGACGAACAATTATACGACAGATCCAACCAGTATTGAAAAGTAGGTTCCTCATTCGCAGAAAAAGAAAGTACCAACGTCAGTGGTAGACGTCACTAAAACCTCGGGTTTTTTTATTTCAGACAGTGACAAAGTTGACAAAGAGGTAGATAAACGGTACTTCACTACTCTGACCTACGGTACTAGAAACAAAAGACTTACAACTCGAAATTCGGTTGAAAAAGTGAGAGAAGGAAGTGAAAGTAGTTCTTCGAGAAATAAAGAAGAAGTGAAAGATGGTATTCCCACCACAGTAGACATATAGACTCCAATAACTATAAAGAGGACCGTTAGAACTAAGGTCGAACACGAAGTAGGTCGGATTGCAAAGAGTAATACATGAGACGTATATTCAATTTATTCGTTCCACTGTTATATGTCGGAACTGTATGAGGAAAAGGATAAATATTTCTTATCACTAACTCAAGGTTAAAAATGCGGCCGGATACTTTATTCTTTTCCTCATGCAGTTCCGACATATGACAGTGCGACGAATAAATTGAATATACGTCTCATGTAGTACTCTTTGCGACCCGACCTTCTTCGTGTTCGACCTTAGTTCTAACGGCCCTCTTTATAGTTATTGGAGTCTATACGTCTACTGTGGTGGGAATACCGTCTTTCACTTCTCCTTGATTTTTCGGAGAACTACTTTCACTTTCTCCTCTGACTTTTCCAACCGAATTTCGAGTTGTAAGTCTTTTGCTTCTAGTACCGTAGACCAGGGTAGTGAAGTACCCTTTATCTACCCCTTTGTCACCTTTGCCACAGTCTGAAATAAAAAAACCCGAGGTTTTAGTGACGTCTACCACTGACGTCGGTACTTCAATTTTCTACGAATGAGGAACTTTCCTTTCAATACTGGTTGGATCTATCGTATAAGTTTTCGTCTCTGTAATGAAACGGTTGTTTCCAGGCAGATCGGTTCCGATGCCAAAAAGGTCACCAGTACGTGCCTACACTCTCAACCTGACACTTCTTTCGGCTCACGACTTCTTAACTACGAAAACTTGACACCACAACCTCTTCTGAGAACTCTCAGGGAACCTGACGTTCCTCTAGGTTGGTCAGGTAAGATTTTCTCTAGTCGGGACCCACAAGAAACCTTCCTTACTACGATTTCGACTTTGAAATTATGAAACCGGTGGAGTACACTTCTCAACTGAGTAACCTTTTCTGAGACTACGACCCTCCCTAACCCCGTCCTCCTTTTCCCCTTCTGTCTCCTACTCTACCGACCTACCGTAGTGGCTGAGTTACCTGTACTCAAACTCACTTGAGACCCTCAACCACTACCTGTCCCTCCGGATCGTACGACATTAAGTACCCCAACGTTTCTCAGTCTGTGCCTGATTCGCTGACTTGACTTGACTTGGCTACTTTGTCATTCCCGAAGGGGCCACCGGGTCGTCATTCCTTTGACGGATGTCACGTCCTCTGTCCTCAAGGTAGAGACCCAACCCTTCTAGGAGACCGCTTCCCTTACCGTTGGGTAAGGTCATAAGAACGGACTTTTCGTCTGTCTCCTCGGACCTCCCGGTGTCAGGTCCCGCAGCGTTTTCTCAGCCTGTGCTTACTCGCTGATTTGTTGTCCTTTGTCATTTCCTGTCACTAAAGAGGTATTAGTTTCGATGTCACCTCTTTACAAACTTCTTTTTACTGGTGTCATTCTAGTCCAAAGTTTTAATATCTGAGGTCCCTATACGACTTATAAATAATTTAAAAGACTGTTCCTTTTATTTTGAAGTCCCTATACGACTTATAAATAATTTAAAAGACTGTTCCTTTTATTTTGAAGTAAACTCTTTCTAAAACAGTTTTAAAAAAGTTTATATTTCATACATTTTTGGTAGAGGAAATTGAATCTCGACTGGTCGACACAGACGGAACAAGTAAGAGTTATCAGACAGTATATAAGTATGAACATCGTTGTTCTCAGACAATTTAATACTTGGAATAGGACTTTGTTCCGTCTGTTTAAGGGTAGAATAATTTTCTTCCTATAAGGTCTCATGATACAATTGTCTGGCATTATAAAGTTTAAGAACTGTAAGATCTACTCGTCTTAATCCTTTTATTAGTTCGTTTCTTCATTTACAAGGTACTTTTTTAAAGACTTATAGTTAAATGTATTGTCTGGTTTCGGAATTATAATTTGTATAAAGGGAAGTATGGTAGTGTCAATTCGTTTATAAATATGACTGTCCACTGTTCACTTACTTCAAAAAGTGGTTCAAACAGTAGAAATTGAATCCTTTATCGAATTTCAAAATTTACAAATGTGTACGATTAACACACTTATAGTTTTAAGTCCGTTTGTGTTCGAAGATTTGTTAGAGGTCAAAAGTGACGTTGTCACAAGAACTCTTATGTACCTATTAAGACGAAATATGGGTCTAAGAAAACTATAAAGGTTGTTCTACCATAGTTATTTTCTAGGTCTGTCCTATTTAACATGTCTCTTGTTTTTTATGGTTTCAGGGAGTGACATAGAGTGGTCTAAGAGTTACCTCTCCTTTTCTCTTTTCAGGTTCCAAGGTCTACTTTCAACAGTACCTGAAAGGGGTTTAAATCATGGTGGTAGTTTTTTGTTTAAAGAAGTGAGTAGGTTCCTTACATTGATCTTTTGATTAAAAGTGCCGTAGTTTAAAATAAATTAAAGAGGGAAGTCTCTATTTTTGTCGTCTAGAAAAGGTTTTGTAATTATATCTTTTTTATTTTTTTGATAGTGATAGTACATTTTGGACTTACCGTCTTACTTTGTTTGTTTCTTCTTTTTTCAAGGTTTCGAGTATTAAAGAGGATTAAAGAACTCGATAGTACGGTCTTCATGGATTAGAAAAGGGATACTCCTCGAAAGTTAATAGGGACAGATTTCTGACGAAATACATCGGATTCTGATCGTCGTTCTCTTACCTTTTCCTTCTCCCAAGACCGAGAGAGTCCCCTCCCCTCAAGGCGAGGATGAGGTCTTCATAGTAGTAGAAAAGTTTCAGGTCACTCAGTCTGTGTATCCGGTGGTCTGGTAGGGTCTAGAACTATTATAGATTATCATTCAGAACTGAAGATTCCGATTTAAAGGTTTACGGAAGGGTTCACCGTAGAGTTTGAGTCACAAATGTTTTACCTTGATTAGGTAAAACCCAAACTGTCGTGGTTTGGGTCACGATAGTGACACGACACACACAGGATTCAACGAAGTCAAAATAGGTTGAGAAACGGTGGGGTACCTGACGTCGGACGGTCCGAGGACATAGGTAATCTAAGAGGTCCGTTCAACCCAACGGTTCGGGAGGAGATCCCCTAGAAGGACTGGGTCCTTAGTTTGGGTGTAGAGAACACAGAGGACGTGACCGTCCACCTAAGAAATGGTGATCTTGGTGGACCCTTTGGGGTAGCGTTTCAACGAGGAGGAAGGACTTAGAGGATTGAACCTCTTTTCGTGGTATAAGTGAGGTATAGTGGTCTCAGTATGACGGAAATTTATTGAACGACGGAGGTATCTTTTAGGTTTGGTACACAGTACCGTAAGTTATGAGACTCCATTAACGAAGTAGAGGTATCAGTATACAGAAAAGGAGAGACGTTGTATTCTAATTGTGTTACACAAAACGGGCAAGATTTTATAAGTGTCGAAGGACCTTATGTTTTAGAAAGAATACGGCTCTTTCTGTGATGATGAGACCAGGTAAAGTTTGACAAGTACCCTAAGAGTTCCGTTCTTACGACCAAACGGTAAGGGAAGAGGTCACCTGATGTTTGTCTCAAAACGGTTTTCTTGAGTGACCAGTGTCTTTTGTGGGAGAAGGTTGTTGTGTTCTCTACTGAGATGTGTACCTGTAGTGGTCTACCAGTTATGGCTTTAGTCTGACTAATATAAGAAACGTCAACTTCTACCTCTTCGAGATATGTCAGTCATTTCGTTCTACCCCTCGACTGAACCGAGTTTGGTACTTGAGGAAAAACGGTTTAAGTCTGAATTTAACTTCTTTCATTCCTTTTGGTGATCCGGTAAGTCCATACTGGATTTAGTTTAGAGAATGTTAATACGTTACCTTCACTGTTCATCTAAGTTCCCTAATATAGACTATCTGTCTCACAGACTTCTTGATACCTGTCTCCAAGCATTGTAACATGTCCTCCGTCATTAGTTTTGGTACGGGGGGTTTTTCTTTACGTATTTCCGTTTTACTAAAGAATTCTCCGGAATGTTTATCGACTCCTTTATTCTCTTCGTTTTCCGTTACCTATTTTCCTTTCTATATGGGTAAATTTCGTCTTAAGGTTTCTTATCGTTCCTCTCTATTCTTTCTGAAAGATTCACTTGTTACGTTTATTTATCTCCTTTTGTTATCTTACCCTTTCTGATCTCTAGAGAAGTTCTTTTAGTCTCTATGGTTTCCTTATAAAGTACGTTTCTACCCGTGTTATTTCCTGTCTTTAACATACCTGGATTGTCTTCGTCTTCTACAATTCTTCTCCACCGTTCTTATGTGTCTTCTTGATACGTTTTTTCTAGAGTTACTGGGTCTGTCTCGGTCTGTAGGACCTTACGCTTCAGTTCAACCGGAATCCTTTGTCGTGATGTTTGTTTCGATCACCTCCACTACCCTAAGGTCGACTCGATAAAATTTAGGATCTTCTATTCCGAAACTTTCACGACGTGAGTTATACGGTCGTTTAAACTTTTGAGTCGTCACCGGTGTCCTGACCTTTTCCAGTCAAAAGTAAGGTTAGGGTCTCTTTCCGTTACGGTTTCTTACAAGTTTGATGGTGTTTTAACGGGAGTAAAGTGTACGATCCTTCTAGTACTAGTTTTAGGAGGTTCGATCCGAAGTTGTTATGTACTTGACTCTTGAAGGCTTACATGTTCGACCTAAATATTTTCCGTGTCCTTGGTCTCTAATTTAACGGTTGTCGACAACCCAGTATCTTTTTCGTTCTCTTAAGGTCTTTTGGTAGATGAAGACGAAGTAAGTGATACGATTTCGTAAACTAACACGCCTAGTGTTGTTTGACACCTTTTAAGAAGTTCTCTACCCTTATGGTCTGGTGGAATGGAAATAAGGCTCTTTACACATACGTCAGTTCTTCGTTGCGAATCTTGACCTGTACCTTGTTACCGGACCAAGGTTTAACCCTTTTCTTCATGTAGTTCCGATATATAACAGTGGGACGATTAAATGGAATATACGTCTCATGTAGTACGTTTACGGTCCGACCTACTTCGTGTTCGACCTTAGTTCTAACGGTCCTCTTTATAGTTATTGGAGTCTATACGTCTACGATGATAGAATACCGTCTTACACTTCTCCTTGTTTTCTCGGAGAACTTCTCTCACTTTCTCCTTTCACTTTTTCGACCGAATTTTGACTTGTAAGTTTTTTAGTTCTAGTACCGTAGGTCAGGGTAGTGAAGTACCGTTTATCTACACCTTTGTTACCTTTGTCACTGTCTAAAATAAAAGAGTCCGAGGTTTTAGTGACGTCTACCACTGACGTCGGTACTTTAATTTTCCGCGAACGAGAAACCTTCCTTTCGATACTGTTCAGATACTGTAATTCTTCGTCTCTGTAGAGTAACGGTTGTTTCCAGGTATATCAGTTTCGATAACAAAAAGGACATCAGTATAAACTTACACTCTTAACCTGGTATTTCTTCTGACTTGTGACTTCTTGACTACAAAAACTTGACACTACGGCCTCTTCTGAGTTCTCAGGTGACCTAACGTTCCTCTAGTTTGGTCAGTTAGGATTTGTTTAGTTGGGACTTATAAGTAACCTTCCTGACTACGACTTCGACTTCGAAGTTATAAAACCGTTGGACTACGCTTCTTGCCTGAGTGACCTTTTCTGGCACTACGACCCTTTCTAACTTCCGTCCTTCTCTTCCCCTACTGATTCCTGCTCTACCAACCTGCCGTAGTGGCTAAGTTACCTGAACTTACACTTGTCCGAGGCCCTCTTCCATTTCTTGTCCCTTCGGACCGTGTCAGGTACCTCAGTGGTTCTCAACCTGTTGTTGACTTGTTGTTGAGACCATCTAGACCTTTTGAGGATAAGTAAGAAGTTCTAACTCCGGTTACTATTAGACGACTCAGCTTTCAAAGACTGAGAAGTGGTTCTTCTTAACTTATCAAAAAGGAGATAGAAGGATGAGAATATCCTAGGAAACATAAATTATAAGGACAACATTTTATCATAAATTATATAAACAAAAATTATATAAGACTAGAAGAATTTCCGTCTCAAAAATGGAATATATATGTAACAAGTTTAACAGTTATACGGTGCTTTACATATCGTTAATCACCTTCCGAGTTATTTAGTAACTTAACTAATTGAATAATAGCTAGTTAATTTGAAACCAAAAGGAGACAGTCAGGTGAATTTAAAGGTTCTAATTTTTTTTCAGACAATTTCTTACCATGAAAAAGATTAGAAGGTGCGTATGAAGACTTTAGGTAATCTTAAAGGTAAACGGAGTTTTAGTAGTTCAGAGTGGTTATTCTGTATGATGTGGTAAGAATGAGGAATTGATTTATGAGTTCCATTCGGAAAAGGTATGTACAAATATTCAAAGTGTTAACGATATGATAGCATTCAAAATGATAAAAATGATAATATTCGTAAACGGTTTGTGTTTTACGAATTCTCTAATTTTTTTAAAATTCATGATAAAGTCTTTCGGGGCCCATAGAGTCTACGTGACCGTTTGTAGTTAACATCTTTATCTTCTTTTTTCCTCTACAATAGGTGAACAAGTAAGTAGGTAAACTTTATTTTAAATTAGTGACGTACAAATAACTTTTTTACTCTCTCGTTTACAATCCTTATAATATATTTGTTGTTTTGACAATGTTTTATTTGGTAAGTTCTACTTTACAAATACGTCCTGTATTTCCAACTTTTAATTTCAGTTACTTTTCTTTTTAATTCGTTCTATTTTTTTAACCAAATGTTGTAAACATTTTGGTTTAGTTTATTTAGATAATCTTGTATTAGTGTAGATAAATATCTATACTAAAAATTTTGAATTTATAATACACCAACAGATATATAATAAAAAATTCCTCCTCTTTTAAATTCTTCTTTCTTTTACCATTTTACGTTGTCCTTCTTCTGTCTATGACTCCTTACCGAGTACCACACTCAATCCAATAGTCTCTGTAAGACGTGACCTTAGACTTTACGTCCCTCGTGTACACCATATGCGAACGTCTCCTGAATTGTGATTCCCGTAAGAAGACGATGAAGACGGTCGTCTACTCGCCGAAGACTCTTACGTATGGTTTAATTAAGGGGTCGACAAGTGTACGTATCTTCGTCGACGACGACCATGACGGATTGTGAATACCATCAGACAGTCGTGGAGATTAGAGATGGTGTCGTCTGTTCGGTGAGTTGATTCCGACAACGGCGTGAAGGTTTCTGTCTTAGAGACTTAATTCTTGGTCCACCGTGATCTGACGGTCGAGACTCGGAGTCTCGACGACCGACGTACAACGACCCAGATAGTCGACGACTCGGTAAGAACGATTTTTTTTTTTTTTTTTTTTTTCCGAATTGTTTTGATGAGGACGTGTCTTTTAAAAGACTTTAGTACTATCGTGAGTCACGTTTTAATTCTCAAGTTAGATGTCTTTAGGTAAAGTGTCTACAAAAATCTTGTGTAGATAAAATATTTCATTTCGTGTAGACATACTTTTCTTAATTTTTCTCTCTTCTTGGATATCCTTTAGTTTTAGTTTTATAAATGTTTCTTACGTAGTCCTTGAATTTCGAAGGAGCATAAAAATGTACTATCAAAATAAAACGTTGATACTTTGTGATTCTTTCAAAAATTTTATAATTCTTCAGTAGATTTGTAGAGTTTAATTCTATTCTAAGGATTATCATATGAAAAAGTATAAAGACATGATTAATGAAGGGACTCACCAAGTTTTAGGATACGAAAGAAGGAGCAATTTCGTTTCCGTGTCAATGTCTGATATTAGTACCGAGACTCCAGAATCAATGTTACTCTTCACTTGTATAATTGATTTATCCGGCTTCATTATATATTTCTCGTAAATTTTGTTTTAAAACCCAGAGTAAAAAAAAATTTACATGTACAGAAAGGATATAATATTAGTTTGTATCAATAGTTAATGAATTTTTCTAATAACAATTCTAATCATTATCGAAAATTTTCATGGAACTAGAGACACAAAGATTTTAAAAAGGGTCAGGTAAATAACTAGACTTTATTTATATTTTTACTTGTCCCATTTTTTCGTTTACAATTAAAAAAATTTTTGGTGAGGTGTAATAAAGTCTTTGTACTTCACTCGTATGTGTTCATATAGTATGTCGATCTCTTTGTATTATTCTTTTGAATGTAAAAAATATCAAATCAAAAAAGGAAGATTAGTATTTAGTCCATATAAGGTGAATACGTTAGTTTGTACTATACATTTTTAGATGACGTGTTGACTGTCTGATCCCTGATGAAACACAAATATATTTCTGGGAAGTGAAATCTTTTTTACTAAGTATTTGTCGGTCATTAAGATTACAAGAACTTTACTCATTTGTGTAGTTTGAAAATTTGACTGTGGATTAAAAGGAGTTGTGTGTAACCACCTTTACCGACATGTGTGCGATCTTTATTTTTGGATCAATGTTCACTGAAACTGGGGTCGGACAGGAGTCAAAGTCAGTGTGTAGACAAAAAAATTTATCTTATTAGAGAAGTCAAGGGATCGATCCTAGAGATAGATGAGACGGTCAGGAGGGGAAAGACCATGTTTCTATTACTTTATACAAAGGGAAACATACCACGGTTTTTATGAACAATTTAGGAAAAGTCATATGTCATATTATAGATAAATATATTAGTTAAAGTGATGGAAATCCCAATAAACGACTGTTGTAGACGATAAAAAGGACACCCATTTTTAAGGGTTTGTTACTATCACTCCGTTTTGAGAGATGATTAAGTGTTTTGAGAATTAGAAGAGAAAACTTATATGAGATATTGGACTATCGATAATGGAGAGTTCATACAAATGAAAGAAGGTTGAGAAGTTTAGATTAAGACTCAGTCAGTGTTCAGACTCCATGTTACCTCCCATTCTTCGGGTTTCTCAGATATTAAATAGTGTCACGAAACAGTTTCAGAAAAGACCATAACGATATGTCATGTCCGACCGTTGTTGCAAGTTGACGTATAAGATTTTCGTTACCTTTTGTTAAAATGAATAATGATAAATGTATTCAGATAATGAGTTGTTGTTTTATACACTAAGGGACTTATACACTAAGTCACTATTGACTTCGTTCAGTTAGAACTTGGAATTTAAAAATGTTCTGTTGTCAATGTCATTTTTATAAGACATGTAAAAATTATACGTCCATGAATTGTGTGTAAAGATTAAAACATGGATTATCAACAAGAATTGAACAAATTTAGGAGAAGACTTTGGTTCAGACAAAATAACTCCTACTACTATAGACGGTTTCGTTGAACGGATTTAATCGTTTGTTTCTTGTCTACAGTTCTCTTTTCGATTCTTTACTTTTTATCTTTTACGGAGGAGGTCTGGTTAATCGTTAAATTTTCATATGTCATGAGATACATTATTGAACTAAATGGGGATTTGATAAATAGTAAGAAGTTTATCATTCCTACATAACGTAAGTAGTGATATATTTAATCCTAAGTGTAGTAAGTAAGTTTTTTATAAATAATTCACAAGAATGACCGATGAGATTTTGATGTTTCTATGCGGAGTCTTTCAAATGTTAGTTCCTGCCAAATATTAATCCTACTAAAAGTTGAGTACTAAAAGAGACATTTCTTTACGTATTAATACTATAGGTTATACCATCCTTGTTCCTGTCAGATGAATAATTTCATAAGGTTCATTGTCAATGGTATTAAAAGTTTCTTTAATGTTTCTTGTTCAAGTGAATTGTGAGTCAAGTCAGCGAGTCAGTACAGGCTGAGAAATAATTGTAAAAAGTTTTTAGATGTGATTTCTTCTATACATTCCTAGAACTTGTTAATGGAAGTAGTAATGTTTATACATAAAAGATTCTATCTATGTGATGTCTTTAAGTTCAATTTCTTAGGTCAACTGTCCTACGACCTATTGTTATATCGAATGATACTAATCTTTAAGATAAAAGATCTTAATAAATTTTAAAGGAGTTAAGAAGTCCTTTCAAATTAGTGATCTGACAAAGGTCATGACCAAAATATGATGGATTACCATATCGATTATCCCAAAACGGTTCTCTTACGTGACTAGTATCGTTTGTGGGAGAAGGTTATTGTGTTCTCTTCTGAGATGTGTACCTGTAGTGGTCTACCAGTTGTGGTTTTAGTCTGACTAATATAAGAAACGTCGGTTTCTACCTCTTCGAGATCTGTCAGTCGTTTATGTTCTGGTCCTCGACTGACACCGAGTCTAGTACTTGAGGAATAATGGTTTAAGTCTGAATTTAACTTCTGTCATCCCCTTTGGTGATCTGGTAAGTCCATACTGGATTTAGTTTAGGGAATACTAATATTTCACCTTCACTCTTTATCTAAATTCCCTGATCTAGACTATCTGTCTGACGGACTACTTGATACCTGCCTCCAAGCACTGTAACGTGTCCTCTGTCCCTAGTTCTGGTAGGGGTACCTTTTCTTTACGTTTTTTCGTTTTACAGACAGAGCCCTCCGGAATGTTTATCGACACTTTTCTTCTCTTCACCTTTCGTTTCCTTTTTTCCTTTCTACATTCGTAGACTTACGTCTCAAGGTTTCTTGTCGTTCTTCTCTATTCTTGCAGAAGGAGTCGCTAGTCACGTTTCTTTATCTCCTTTTCTTGTGTTACCCTTTCTTTTCTCTGGAGAAGTTCTTTTAGTCTCTATGGTTCCCTTGTAAAGTACGTTTCTACCCGAGCTATTTCCTGTCTTTACCAGACCTGGATTGACTTCGTCTTCTATAATTCTTGTCCACCGTTCTTATGTGTCTTCTTGACATGTTTTTTCTAGAAGTACTGGCTGTATTAGTGCTACCACACTAGCCAGTGGATCTCGGTCTGTAGGACCTTACGCTTCAGTTCACTCGGAATCTTTCGTAGTGATACTTGTTTCGATCACCTCCACTACCTTAAGGTCACCTCGATAAAGTTTAGGACTGTCTACTACGACACTTTCACGACGTGAGTTATACGGTCGTGTAAACCTTTTGAGTCGTCACCGGTGTCCTGACCTTTTCCAGTCAAAAGTAAGGTTAGGGTTTCTTTCCGTTACGGTTTCTTACGAGTTTGATGGTGTGTTAACGTGAGTAGAGTGTACGAACAGTTCATTACGAGTTTTAAGAGGTTCGGTCCGAAGTCGTTATGCACTTGACACTTGAAGGACTACAAGTTCGACCAAAATCTTTTCCGTCTCCTTGGTCTCTAGTTTAACGGTTGTAGGCGACCTAGTACCGTTTTCGTTCTCTCAAGGTCTTTTTGTAGATAAAGACGAAATAACTGAGACGATTTCGGAAACTGACACACCTAGTGTTATTAGATACCTTTTAAGACTCTCTCTACCCTTATCGTCTGGTGGACTGGACGGAGAACTCTTTGGATATACGCCCAGTCCTTCGTTGTCAATCTTGACCTGTACCTTGTTGTCTGACCAAGGTTTATCCTTTTCCTCATGCAGTTCCGACATAGGACAGTGGGACGAATAAATTGAATATACGTCTCATGTACTCTTTGCGACCCGACCTTCTTCGTGTTCGACCTTAGTTCTGACGGCCCTCTTTATCGTTATTGGAGTCTATACGTCTACTATGGTGGGAATAGGTCTTTCACTTCTCTTTGATTTTTCGGAGAACTACTTTCACTTTCTCCTCTCACTTTTTCAACCGAATTTCGAGTTGTAAGTCTTTTGCTTCTAGTACCGTAGACCAGGGTAGTGAAGTACCCTTTATCTACCCCTTTGTCACAGTCTGAAAAACCACCCCGAGGTTTTAGTGACGTCTACCACTGACATCGGTACTTTAATTTTCTGCGAATGAGGAACCTTCCTTTCAATACTGGTTGGATCTATCGTATAAGTTTTTGTCTTTGTAATGAAACGGTTGTTTCCAGGCTGATCAGTTCCGATACCAAAAAGGTCATCAGTACATACCTACACTCTCAACCCTGATATTTCTTTCGGCTCGTAGCTTCTTAACTACACAAACTTGACACCACAACCTCTTCTGAGAACTCTCAGGGAACCTGACGTTCGTCTAGGTTTGTCAGGGAGGATTTCCTCTAGTCAGGACCAAAAAGAAACCTTCCTGACTACGATTCTCTGAGGTCATGAAACCGGTGGAGTACGCTTCTCAACTCAGTAACCTTTGCTGAGACTACGACCCTCCCTAACCCCCGTCCTCCTTTTCCCCTGCTGTCTCCTACTCTACCGACCTCCTGTAGTGGTTGAGCTACCTGCACTCAAACTCATTTGAGGCCCTCAACCACTACCTGTCCCTCCGGACCGCACGACGTCAAGTACCCCGACGTCTCAGTCTGTGTCGACTCACTGACGTGACTTGACTTCACTTACCATATCGACCAATAAAAATTTCTTGTTGGTCTAAGAGTTTTCATTTAGTTGAAATTAAGTGACTTTTCGTGCAAAGTTGTCATCCATGTAGTGTTAGGGTAAAAATAAATTCATTTAAAGTATACTTATTTCTGACTTACATATGTAGAGTTTTATGTCAGTTGACGGTAGAAGTTTAACTTCCCGAAGACATAAATTGAAATAAAACCGAAGATACACACACAATCAACGAGTCAGCACAGGTTGAGAAACTCTGGGTTGTTTGACACATCCAACGGTCCGAGGCGACAGGTACCTAAGAGGTCCGTTCCTATGACCTTATCCAACGGTAAAGGCAAAATGATGAAAGATAAACCAAATGAATATAAAAGACATTGTTTACGTAAAATTGTTGTTGTTTGAGTGTTTTTATAAATTCAAATCAGATTACACTTAGTATCGATTTATGGTTTACTGTACAAATCGGTCCTAATATTTTGTTGTCTCATGGTATAACGTTTTACTGTCCCTTAGTTAGTGGACAAACATAGTAGACGTCGTTTAGAACCGAGTACCTTTCCTCTGGAGGGAAAGTTTAACTTGTCGTATAAGCCCATGATAACTTTCACTTTCACTTTTAACGAGTCAGGACAGGTTGACAAACGTTGGGGTACCTGACATATCAAGTACTTTAAGAGATCCGGTCTTATGAGCTCACCTATCGGAAAGGGAAGAGATCCCCTAGAAGGGACCCTGATGACGGATAAGGGTTTGAGAAAGGGGTAATTGTTCTTATACGAATCCCAGTCGTTTTATTAAATTTATAAGTATTCAGATTTCTCTCCCGAAGAGTCCACCACGATCACCAATTCTTGGTCGGACGGTTACGTCCTTTGTATCCTCTGTACCCAAGGTAAGAACCCAGTCCTTCTAGGGGACTTCCTCCTTTATCGTTGGGTGAAGTCATAAGAACGGTCCTGTTAGAGTACCTGTCTCCTCGGACCGTCCGATGTCAGGCACCCCAGTCTTTCTCATCCTGTGCTGACTCGTTCGTGACGTCTGATTCAGATTTCTCTTGGGTTAATCCTCGTATTTCCATAAATTTGTTTTTTACAAGATTTACAGTTTGACGTTGGTAAAGACATAACAAGGAGACAACGCAACTTATTGTCACTTGTAAACTCAGTTTACTTAATGACACTTTCTTCCGTCCTTCACTTAGTTGAGAACAAATTGTTAGTAAAAGTTATGGTTTCTTTGACATACTCTTGTTGTTTTATAAAAATTTACAATTGTATAATTTTCAAGGAGTGTTTCTTGTTTACCCGAGTCGTGAGTCAAATACGACATTATATCAAAATTTATTTTAAAATCAATAGTCTGGTAATATTTATCCTTATTAAGTTTGTGTCCTTCTTATAAAAGGAACTAATACAAAAACAAAGAGTCAAACAAAACAAAAGGATAGTTATTAAAGGAAAAAGGTAAATCGGTCATTAGTCATTTATGAAATTTGTTTACTTATGGATCTTCGAAGTAACTATTCAGGTAGTCCAAAAAGAAGACGATTTACGATTTGTTTTTGTTTTAAACTTGTTTTCAATGACACCACATTGTGTGTTGGATTTCAGTTGTGTTTCCTAAAAATGAAGAATGGAGATTTTTTTGAAGTTCAAGATAACCACCAAATCAGCGATTCAACCCAGACTGAGAACGCTGGAGTACCTGATATCGGGTGGTCTGAGGAGACAGGTATCTTAAAAGGTCCGTTCTTATGACCTCACCCAACGGTAAAGGAAGAGGTTTACTAGAAGGGTTAGGTCCCTAGTTTGGGTCCAGAGAACATGACGTCCACCTAAGAAATCGTTGACTCGATGGTCCTCCCAGGTAATTCAAGATAATACCTTATAGGTTTGAGTCCTGATTGAAAAGATAGGCTTTGGTAAAAGAAGGAGTGAACATTTAAAAAAGGATGTCACTTGGACACCCCAAAAAACTCCCCTTCCACTCCATATTCCCGAATTTAAAACAGGAGGCTGGAGAAGAAAAAGAATTTACCTTTTGGGAGGTCTAAATTTATTACAGTATTTTTGTGTCTTGTAATATCAAGTCTTTAATCCGTAAAAGGAAAAATGTTTTGACAGGAACAAGATTTATAAGTAATAATGAATGAAAAAATTCTCTATTATTATTGGTGATTTTAATATGAAATTATTTGAAGGGAGGTAAGGATCGGGATGGGGTCTTGGTCCGTGTAATACTTGAGTATGACACGGGAACGTTAAGGGATCTTTGTTTACTAGACAACCTTCCTGTCAAAATATAAATCGTTTTTCAACCAATTGTAAAACTTTGGATGTGAACTTACCAGACCGGAGAGGTCAATTGAAATAAAACGTGGAACGGTCTCAGTACTATCGTGGTTTTTATGAGACTGTCTCTTCAGGTGTCCTATCAAAAGTAGAGAGACCCTCATGCATAATAAAAAGGTTTTAGGATAAATATAGGGATTTCAGTGGTAACAGCATTTCAAGAAGAGATTTTTTACAAAGTGGAAGTAATGGAATTGGAAGTTATCTACAAGAGACAGTGTTCTTTTTCAACGGATGATTACAGTCTCCGTTAAACTGATATATTGTAAAAAACATAAACTTAACTTGGGGTGTTTAATAATTCAGGAAAATATTTGTACCAGAGTAAATAGGGATTATTGTTAATACCCCTTACTGATAAGAATAAAGTATTTTCTTTTTTGATTTAGATTGTGACAGTGGTAGTGTCCTATGGAAAAGTATCCCACTAAAAAGTTTTTAACGTTCTCCCGAGTTATCTTCATTTTACTTGTATTAAAGTTTTGGAAACACTTTCGAAAAATACAGTATATTTTAGTAAGAACATACGACGACGATTCAGCGAAGTCAGTATAGGCTGAGACACGTTGGGGTATCTGCCGTCGGGTGGTCCGAGGAGGCAGGGGCCCCAAGAGGTCCGTTCTTGTGACCTCACCCAACGGTAACGGAAAAGGTTACGTACCTTCACTTTTCACTTTCGTTTCAGCGAGTCAGTACAGGCTGAGTCATAGTAATTATTGACGTATTTTAATATACGTATTATTAGTGGATTTTAATATAAGTTTTAATAAAGTAGTTTAGTCAAAATGTTAAGTACTTTTCCATCTAGTAATTCCATAAACCTATCAAACCTTGGATTCTCGTTTGACCATTAGTAAAATAAATGATCAGAACCATTTCAGATATCTCTTTTTGAAAAAAAGAGGATTTTAATACGGTTTAAGATAAAAACCCTTTTGGTCAGATTTGATTTTGATCTCATTACTACGTGACTAAGGTGAAATCCACGTTTTACTATGGTGAAATCCACGTTAGGATATTTAAGTTGACCATCCGATGTCAAGGACCCCAACGTCTCTCAGTCTGTACTGACTTCTTTGGCTCGTACGTACGACTTATCTATTCACCTACAACAATAGACTTCTTATGATGTATTACACGTCGTTGTTTGGGGGAAGATCAGTCATCCTTTAGATAAATTATTTCTACATAAAAATCGTTCCGTTTACAGAGACTTACCAGGATATTATAACTTAAGAAAATTTAAAAACTTTATCAAAGTTTTATAAAACATAAAACTAGAAAACTTTCTAAATAAATGTATACTTAAACCCCGAAAAGTCGACACTCGACCTCCTCACACTTTTTCTATATCGTTCTTTTGGTCTCTAAAAAAAATTTAAAGGTATGGATTCGTATTGATTATTTATTATATCATAAAAGTGTTTCATTGAGTACAAAAATTATGTAGGTCAGAGGTCTTCTAGTTTTTAAAAGTGAGCTTCGATTACCCCGTACATTGGATAGAAGTTTTCTAATCTTTAAAAGTGAGTTTCGATTGTACCTGACTTGATTGTAAAATACTAGAGATCCTTCAGTTCTTCGTAGTTTATGTGTTTGTATAATTTTGACGGGGTTTATTTTTGGATGGTTATTCATGTTAAGATAATTCTTATACTATACATTATTTGTATATTTTTTCGTCTTCTCTATTTACGGGGACAAGATACATTTATACTTCCGATATGTTTGTATTTGTTTATTATTTACGTGTAATTGTAAATAAAAGAGACCGATAGTCGAGTTGTAAAGGAAATACGTTGAAGGATGGAAGCTTTCAGTTTGAGACGTTTTTCTGATTTTGGTCACAGACGCTAAGTTTTCCTGTAAAAGGTCACTGAATGTGGTAATCAGTAATTCAATCTACTGAGGGTAAATGTTTCAATTTTTTGTCTTTGACACTGTAAGATGAGATAGATATGTCCATTCCTTCTTTTGTAAAAACGTTACAAAAAAAGTTTTATAAAATACACACACATAGGGGTTGTCTACGGAGTAGCGACGAATCTCTGACCGAAAACGAGTGTATAGTCCTTTCTAAATTTTTTTAAACCGTCATAAATTAGTTTGTATAGTTTTTCCAATTCCAAGGTGGGAGATTGAATCGTATCGTATTTTTATTTAGGAAACTTTATTGTGGTGACATACTATGTTGAAGTCCTTCCCAAATCTCCCACAGGGAAAAGATGTCTTTATCTTTGTCGGACCATCCTTTCTTTCAATTTTTGTGACAAAACTGGTTTCATCTTTCTTTAGATCACAGTTTCTACAGTCTACTGTGATTTTTTTTTTTTTCGTCGTCGTCGTCGATAAAGAAAGGTTACCTAACCAATATCGATTGCGATAAAATCGAAATTTTTTTTCTAATAACGTATTACAGTCAGATAAATAAAAAGACCAGAAAAGATTCGGTTTGACAAATGACTGACTTAACAAAGTTGTCGAACACGTTATATTGTCTTCTTGGTTGTTCTTTGGAGACTGAACTGGAAAAGACACATTGAAGTAAGAAACTAAGATAACGTAATTTACGACAGTGTAAGAATCTTGACTTCTCCTGTTACAGTCATCGGACCCACAGTTCAGGATTCTTATCTCTCGACAGTAAACTTCAACAGGTTAAGAAACGGGTACTAATTTTTTACTTATAAAGTCTAGTTACCCACTGTTAGGGTAATCTCACTATCGGGTACTATAGTTAATGGTGAAGTCAAAGTTAAACCGACCGACCGGTGTCCCATGGTAAAGAGTCCAAATGAACACTACCCGACCGAGACACTTCGTACTGTGGGAATTTAACGACGGGTAATAGGTTCACAGTAAGGAACATGACGGAGTCTTAAGAGACTTAGTGTTCGTCGAGGACTCCAGTTCGAAACGTTGGTTTCCTTAACCTGTTCAACCGTTTAAGAAATATATTTCCTTTTCAATAAATAAACCGTGGACTGAATCTTTTAGACTTCAAAGGTAATAGGACTGTCATACAGTCAAAACACATCCATATAACTAAATTATTAAATTCTCCAAAATAGTTCCACCGTCCCCCAATTTACAAATGACACAAACGTAATAAGTCTTACAACGAAACGAAAAAAACCGAAGATAGTGTGAGTATTATCTAAGATAAATTGAGAAAAGGTGTGGGTTTATATGTATTTAAGTATTTCTCAAACTAAACCGTGTTTCGTGAAAATTCAGGTAGTTTTGTTTGTTTGTTTTTAGGACGATAGATAGGACATTTATAAGGTTTAAACCATTATTTGAATATGTCCCCTACCTAAGTTTGTACGAGAAATTATTTGTAAGTCACTGCTTAAAACTGAAAAAAGCAAAACAAAACGAAGAAGACATTCGCAAAATGATCTTTATAGTACTAAAGTCCTATCGACCTTATAAAGTCTCTTTTTGATATTATAAACCCTAGAAAGAAACCAAGAATTCTGATAATTATTTTTAACTGAATTGTAGATTTTTACTTAATAAAGGGTTTGAAGCGTTTAAGCCCAGAGAGATAAGGACTCCCTTGACTTCCCGACTACTTCCCCATAATAATCATTGGGTAAATTGTTCGGACGGTAGTATTACAATAACTTCCAAACTCTCTTTTTGTTTGAACAAGTTTAATTCTTTAAGTCAATATTACACCCTATCTTGTGTTTTACCTACACTTAAAATCTTGTAATGTAAATTTGAAGATTCTTCACTAATGAGACTCGTAATATGTATAAGGGTCTGGTCTAGTTCTCTACCTCCTATTAAAATAGGAGAAGACGGAAATCATTATTGAGTGAACCTTTCAACTCTTTGTGATGAAATAAGTCGTTATACGTAAAATTTTAGACTGATAAAAAGTAAAACATTTGACTTCAAGTAAATTTACGCAAACTCGTGGAACCATTCGACGTTTTTTAAGTGTCGTTCTACGGAAAATTTCCCCTCAAAGAGGAGGGTTTGGATCCGTATTTAGGAATAAAGAAGTTTTATACCGTTTCGTGATATAAAAAATTTTTGAGTCAGTAGAGGTCGAACACAGACTGTCGTCAAATTGTTCTTTTTATTCGAGAGTATAGGAGTATAGTTCGAGTTAAAGGAGATAGTTTGTCTTTCTGAATAGTTATAACCCCGACTTAGGATCCCTCCCCAATGTGTATGGGTTTGAAACACGACATTTCTTTCTTTTTCTCTTCAGCGAGTCAGCACAGGTTGAGAATCGCTGGGATATCTGACATCGGGTGGTCCGAGGAGACCGGTACCCTAAAAGGTTCGTTCTTATGACCTCACCACATGGTAGAGGAAGAGATCCCTAGGATATTTAAAAAGAATAATATTTATAATGTGAAAGTTGAAAATAGTGTAGTTCAGTCTCTTCCTCTTTTATTTGTCAATTGAATTTTTATGTTTTATTATTAATTTACTTTATGTTTAAAGTAGATAACAAGTCCTATACATTTTTTTGATAAAAAAAAATGGCATAAACGAAATAAGGAGAAGTACGATTCAAGGGTTTTGTACTATATAATTTAATTTTTACATTTCGTTACCGAATTATATGTCAAGAGACTATTATAATGACGGTAAAATTTTTCGTCATAGAAAGTATAAATGTCACCTTTTAATAAAAACAATTCCTATAAAGTTTGTCTGTGTTTATATCTTTTTTGTTATATTAATTAGGGGTATATGGATCGAGAATTGTTTATTACTCATTGAGTCTTTAAAAAGTTGAATGAAAATTAGGTATAAAACTTAGGTGTTGTCAATACTATGGATGTTTCCTTATTTAGAAAATTAGTAAAAATGAGAATTCTTACTTTTAATTTTGATTACGTAAAGTCAAGTGTTTACAGTGAGTTATTTTATTACAAAAAAAAGAGAACTGTCGTGACGTTAAATTGAGGTAAGGTAATCATTCGTCTACGTGAAGTTTGTACAGGAATCGTGATAAGATTCCGTGTTCTATCCTATATTATTTTTGTTTACAAATTTTAATTTATTTTTTCTTTTATTCTAAAAAGACCGGAAATTTTTCGAATGTTAGTTTTTATACTACTCTACTTAAAGTATTACATTTCGTCTTTCACTATCTATTTAGTGTGTTCTATCGAATAGAAGTCAAATGAAAGTGTATTAGTTTTTACTTTGAAAAGAATAAATTTTGTATCGAATTGTTTAGACTCCGTAGAATCTTATAGAATAAGGATTGTAGAGAGTGGTTAGATTGAGTGTGTCAAGAAAATAGATTATACATGGATTTAAAGGTTTACTAGTTAATCAACCCGTTAGAGACTTAAATATACGATTTATTAGAAGTCTTCCTATTGTTGTCTTACTCAAAACTACTACGGATTTCTTAAATTGGTCGATATAAAGTATATATAATCCCGGTTTACTACTCCGGGTCAAAGTCATTAAGAATTTCAAGTGGGGAATCAGATCCTTTTATACCAAAGTTCTTTCCACCCCCTACAAAGTCCCCTATATACACGGATTAAGTCTTTCAAAGATTATGCGGATTTTATTTCAGATACTTATTCTGACGGGTTTTCACAATCACCCATTACCTATCCCTTGAAACAAATTGACAATGGAAGTTCCCTTTTCCTTTCATCTTTAAACTAGGAGTATGATATATACAAAAAATTTTATTTTTCAACATAGTCAAGTCAAGTCAGTGAGTCAGTACAGGTTGAGAAATGCTGGGGTCCGTCGTGCGGTCCGGAGAGACAGGTAGTGGTTGAGGGCCTTAAGTTAGTTTGAGTGCAGGTAGCTCAACCACTACGGTAGGTCGGTAGAGTAGGAGACAGTAGGGGAAAAGGAGTGTAGTCCCTTACATCTTTTAGATGTATCATAAAAATTTTCTTTTGGAATTATCTTTGTGATTTGACCCTCAACTCTAATATTACCTGTAGATCAAGATTATGACAAACCCTAAAATCTTAGACAAGTTTCTGTAGTAGTAGTTTGGCTTGTTCGAATTTTTCTCAATAGTTATGTTCCTTAATCTTCATATTATACTTATTTGTTTTTACTAGAATTATAATGTAAAATGAACTTTTAAATTTCTTTTTAAGTAAAGATTTGAATGGTAGTTCTATTTATAGTTGGGGGTTAAGTCGTAGTTGGGTTTTGTATCTTCGATGTCGTGGACTTTTATATATTATTATGAGTAGTTTATTTTTTGTAAAGAAGTTTGATCCTTTGTTTTAAGATAGGTATTACTGAATTAGACGGGGTTACCTTAATCGTCCGTTTATATATATACTTATTTTATACCCAAAAGTTAGAAGAATTCCCTTATATCTTGGTAAATAATAAAATATAGATAAAGAACGGGAGAGAAAATGAAGTTAAATTTTTTCTTCTTGTCCATAATAATGTGTGTTTATGTTATAGTTCGAAAATGGTTACGGTATTATTAAATGATTATTTATAATAGTTTATTAAACTCGTCTTACCGATATACATGTATCCAGATTAAAAATAAAAGAGAGAGGACTTATTTTATTAGTATGTCAAGTGTTTATTAATAGAGGGATTTCCTTTTGTTTCGTTTATGTCTATTTAGGTTTTAGTCAACAAGTTTGAAAAAACATTTAAAAGTTTTTAAATTCAAAATGTCTTATTTTCATACTGTTTTAATTAATTCGGGGCTGATTATTTAGGAATGTGATAAATAATCATACCGTATATTTTAAATCTCTGACAAAACTCCTTTTTATTAAAGATTTATTCTTTAATTGTGAACAAAAACTTTCTTTGACCAAGTCGTGGTTTGGTGTGTGGGACTAATCATACGGTGTTGTGTGTTTTTTCTTTTGACTGTCGTTTCTTTCTTAAACTAAAAAGTTTCGTAGTCTCGGGATAATCACTGTCTCGACAGCTTTTCTTACTCATACCCCTTTTTGTTCCTATTGACTTGAGTAAGGTTACAGATTTCGACAGGTGGATGGGACTGTTCTACACCAGAGGGTTCGTAGTGAGACACAGTTGTTACTTTATGGACAGTTGACAAATGTCACTAATGAGTACGTCCTATATCGTTCCCGGTGTTCTAGATTACCAAAGGACTATGGATAACTAAAAAAGGGTTTTTGAATTATCAAAAGGTTAAACTGACTTTATCCTAAACACTCATTGTCCCCGACTTAGTTACGGACAGGAAAAGTTCCTTTAATGAAATGGCACTGTTAATAAATCGAATCTTGGCCTCCCACAGTCAGAGGAGTTGTCCTTTGTTGACTTAACGGTTATTTTTAAAAGAAGTGAATGAACTGATTGTTGTACTAAAATTAATTACTTCCTCTTTTTCATTTAGATAACACTTATAGTAATGAAGTTTATTATTCAATAAAATTTTTCATAAGTAAAAAGGTGAGTCATTTTAAGGATTGTAACATGTGTTTATAAAAAATTAAGTGACTAAAGATAAGTCTATCGAACATTCAGGTTATCAAGTGTAAACGTATCATAATTAAACTCAAAATCTGACATAATCTCGAAAATAAGATTTGGATTACACATAGAAACCAAATTATGAATGGTCTGATGTGTACTTTCTTGATGAATTTTAAACCTACGTCCACAAAAGGTCCTCTTTATTTCTACTCTCTTACGTCAATTAGTCACTAAGATTTAGGTCCCACTAAGAAGAGGAATCCCTGATAAACCGTTACGGACCCCTTTAAAAACCAGTAGAGTTGGTACCCTTACGACGACCGTACATCATCCATCTTCCCTGAGATAATTTGTAGTATGTTACGTGTCCGGTCAGGGGAGATTATTTGTTAATAGGTTGGGTTTTACAGTAAATATGGTTCAATTCTTTGAGACTCGATTTAATATCTTAGAGGTAAGAAGTTTTAGAGAATTTTGTATTTTTATTTGATTTATTTTTAAACTTTCAGTTTAAAATGTTCGTCGTTGGTTTATTTGTTAGGGGACTACATTAAAAACCTACTTTCATTTTTATTCTTTATCCTTCAAGATACACTAAATACTATCAAGAATATAGATGGGGTTTGGAGTTGTTCTCAATATGTCTTTATCAAATGTTTTAGGATATAAATAGTAAAATAAGGTTTTAGTACTCTTCATCTTGGTTCCCTCTTTATTCGTTATGTCTTTTCAAGTTGTTTCTTTAAAGTTCTCATTTTAAAAGACGGAGGTGTAAAAGTCCCCTCTTCCAGTGAAAGGTCCCGAGTTTCGTTTTACCTCTCTCTCCAGACTTCGAGTTCCTACGGGGATGTTTTCCATACGCTTTAGATAGGTCTTCATCAAGCTCGATTATGTTCTCGCCTTGTGAACCATAACACTCTCTCGTCTCGGATTTTATAGTGTAACGGGTAGACAGAGAGAGTTGGTGAAGAAAAGAGAGACAAAGGGGTAGGGAGTCCTTATGGGTCGAAAGTTTGGCTCCGGGTTCTCTGGTCGTTCAAATCCATTGTACCCATCCCATAAATTTTTTAAGTACTTGTGGTGTAGATTCATCTCTCTTCAAAAGACTCAGAGGGTGTAATTCGTATTTGTGTCACTTTTTTAATACGTATACATAATGTCGAATCCTCTTCGTTTTTCTTCTATTTTCCTCCTTTCCCTTTTTTACTTGTTTATTTACCCCTTATGGTTACCGTTTCTTGGACAAGACTTACCTTTGTATTGACTTCTTTGTTTTCTTTTAAAGGTTCTCCAAAAAAAAAAAATATTATTCCTTTTTGTTATATTAGAATTAATTTTTGTTCGTGATCCCTTAACGGACCGTCGGTCACCAATTCTGAATCGTGAAAGTGACGACCGGTATTGGATCCAAGTTAGGGACCAGTCCCTTGACTCTAGGGTGTTCGACGTACCGTGCCGGTTATTTTTAAAAAAATTTTCCCGTTTTTCTTTGTTCATTTTGATTAAAAAAAAATTTCTGTTCTCAATTTTTTTTTGTTCGAGATTTCGTTTTATTTGGTCTTATTATACTTTTCCATCAAACCTTACGATTTTTTATTTGAATTCCGGTTATATGGTAATAAATTACTTAATTGAGTAAATTTTGTAGTTGTCTGTAACTACCTTTGTCTTGATGACTGTTTTTCCTTCTAAACTCTACTAAGGTCATTTACGTCTCCGTTTTCCGTTTGGTTTTGTTAATCTTCTATTATTTATACCTCTTGTTTACTTTTAAGTTACATTCTTTTTAACCACAGTATTTCTTCTCTTGAGTTATTAAACTGTCTTTTTAAGAAGTACCATTATTTCCTTTTCCAGGGATTTACTTCGTGATTTGGATGTCTGTTTTCTCACATAACATTTAGGTCCTTTTATACTAATACTTACTGTGGCTCTACATAGGACCGATATAATGACTTAAATTTTTTAATTCTTTTTTTAAAAGTCCGTAAAATTTACCTTTTTGTTCAGTGAAAATCCCTCCGTCAATTCTGTTTCTTTAGTCTGAAAAGATGTCATTTTAAGTAACGAGGTTATATTATTTTATTACTGGTGTTTCAAACTCCTTTTCAGAAGAGATTACAATAATAGAGGAGGATCGAACACCAAGTTCTTACTTTTGTTGTCCGTCTGTAAGAGTTTGTAATTTCCTTTGTTGTAACTTTGAGTGTTTAGGAAGGTCTACTTTACTTTTCTTTTATGTCTTGTTCCTTTAAGTCGGTTCGTTTTATAATTCTCTAGTATCTCGTTGTAAAAGTTTCAAGACTCCCTTTCTTTAACACTATCTTTTTAAAATATGGATCGGTTCAGTAGGGAGTTTATAATTTTTTTTTTCTTTCTTTCTGTAAGAGTTCGTTACTACATACGTTCTAGAGGTCCTTATGTTCTGACTTTCGAACTTTTCTAATGGTGTGGTACACACACACGTGTGTACACACGATTCAACTAAGTCAACACAGACTGAGAAACACTGAGTTACATCGGACGGTCCGAGGAGACACGTACCCTAAAAGGTCCGTACTTATGACCTCACCCAACAGTACGGGAGGGTGTACCCTAGAAGAGTTGGGTCCCTAGCTTGAGGTCAAAGAATACAGTGGACGCAACCGTCCACCCAAGAAATGGTGATCACGGTGGACCCTTCGGTACTAGTACTTCAAGTCAGCTAGTTCTCGGGTTAGTTGAGTCCTTGAGTCTTCAATGACACGACCATTACTGTTGACTTTACCAAATTTGTGTCTTGATTTGTTTCATACTGTCTTATATTTACAATCTTTGGAACTGTTGTGTCGTTTCCTTTGTTACTTGGTTTTGGTCTATTCTCTTGGACCTTACACAATTAAGAGAGTAGGAAATAAGGTCTGTCAGTTGTCTATGGTTGGACTTTGAAATTTACCCATCAATTTTTTTTATTGAACAGATTAAATACAGGAAATATTAGAAAATAAAAAAATTGAGTGTAGAGATCGTCACTTCTTCATAAATAGACTGTAAGTCGTTAAGAAAGTGAAGAAAGTTCAAGAGAAGATTCAAGTTCGCTTTCACTTAATTATTAATAATTCTTGTTGTGGGTTTTACACTAGGATAAAATATTTTAATGGAGTCGTATAAATGTGTCTCTCGTCCGAGAGGGTTTGAATGGGTATCCATTCTTAGTGTACCCCCCGGATAACTTTGTCTAAAGACCCAGGACGGGAACCTCTAAGACTAAGGTGTCTCGACTCTACTTCGGGTTCTTAGACATAAAAAGGTTTCGAGACTCGATTCCGACTACGACAGTAAGTTGTATGGTGTTGTTCATCGGGACCGTGTCTCTTTAGAACCTTATTTTAAATGGACAAACATAAAATGTCCCGTTGTAAAAAGAAAAATTGAAAGAAGAAACATAAAAGAATCCATGATGACGTATAAAAAAAATTATTAGTTACAAAGTAAAAATTAACTTGTTATTTTCAGTAATAAGATTTCTTTCTTCTTTGTAAGTAGACAAATATGGATATAGACACGTTTTCGAAAGACTCTAAAAATAAATTGAAAATGAAGGAGACTTTTCGGTTTGACACAAAATCATTTAAGTGGATGAGAGTTTTAGTGTTCTTGAAAAGAGATATGTCACCGATATTGTTTTATGTAACTATAAAATAAAGTTTTTTTCCGTGTATCATATAAAGGGATAGAATGGTCTGAATTTAATTATAAATTGTAGTTACATTACCAAGTTCAGGATAGTAGTCAATCTGGAGAACCTTTACATACTTTGACATACTTTTTAGTTACGGATCATAGTTATATTCCTGGTTTTCTCGAGTTGAGTTAGGGTTAAACTTTTGTGTCCATGTTACAATAATACGTTATTAAGTTTTATTTAATTGTTAACTAATGTCACTTGGAAGTCACGTGAGGTCATAAGGAAAATTTGTTAATACTGGGGAATCAAGAAATTATACTAAAATACCACGTCACAGTATCTGAATCTACTTTTTTCTTTACCCAGTCTGAATGTTTTGATTTACAAGACGTTTGATCCTTATTTTACAATGGATTGGGGGACTACAAGTTCGACCAAAATCTTTTCCGTCTCCTTGGTCTCTAGTTTAACGGTTGTAGACGACCTATTACCTTTTTCGTTCTCTCGAGGTCTTTATGTAGATAAAGACAAAGTAACTGATACGGTTTCGGAAACTGACACACCTAGTGTTATTTGACCTTTTAAGACTTTCTCTACCCTTATGGTCTGGTGGATTGGACGGAGAACTCTTTGGACATACGTCCAGTCCTTCGTTGTCAATCTTGACCTGTACCTTGTTGTCTGACCAAGGTTTATCCTTTTCCTCATGTAGTTCCGACATATAACAGTGGGACGAATAAATTGAAGATACGTCTCATGTAGTACTCTTTGCGACCTGACCTTCTTTGTGTTCGACCTTAGTTCTAACGACCCTCTTTATAGTTAGTGGAGTCTATACGTCTACTGTGGTGGGAATACCGTCTTTCACTTCTCCTCGATTTTTCGGAGAACTACTTTCAGTTTCTCTTTTCACTTTTTCAACCGAATTTCGAGTTGTAAGTCTTTTGCTTCTAGTACCGTAGACCAGGGTAGTGAAGTACCCTTTATCTACCCCTTTGTCATCTTTGTCACAGTCTGAAATAAACCCCCCCGAGGCTTTAGTGACGTCTACCACTGACGTCGGTACTTTAATTTTCTGCGAATGAGGAACCTTCTTTTCAATACTGGTTGGATCTATCGTATAAATTTTCGTCTCTGCAATGAAACGGCTGATTCCAGGTAGATCAGTTCCGATAGCAAAAAGGACACCAGTACATACCTACACTCTCAACCTGACACTTCTTCCGACTCACGGCTTCTTAACTACGAAAACTTGACACCACAACCTCTTCTGAGAATTCCCAGGGAACCTGACGTTCCTCTAGGTTGGTCAGGTAAGACTTCCTCTAGTCGGGACCCTAAAGAAACCTTCCTTACTACGATTTCGACTTCGAGGTCATGAAACCGGTGGAGTACACTTCTCAACTGAGTGACCTTTTCTGAGAACTACGACCCTCTCTAACCCCCGTCCTCCTCTTCCCCTGCTGGCTCCTACTCTACCGACCTACCGTAGTGCCTGAGTTACCTATACTCAGACTCACTTGAGGCCCTCTATTACTACCTGTCCCTCCGGACCACACGACGCTAAGTACCCCAGCGTTTCTCAGCCTGTGCTGACTCGCTGACTTGACTTGACTTTGCAATAAACCCATTTTTCCTTGTCTTTGGGTACCAATCCTTGTCCATCTGAAACACATCGAAAGTTGTCCCTTCAAATTTACATTAAGGTAAGTCTCAATTTTGAAGTATCTATTAGTAACGATTAAGGTGTGATCTTTTTTCTGGGTCATCCCAAAGGGACTATCGAGTCAACCATTTCTTAGACGGACGTTACGTCCTCTGGGGTCAAGGTAAGGACCTAGAGCTTCTAGACGACCTCTTCCCTATCCGATGGGTGAGGTCATAAGAACCCGAAGGGAACACCGAGTCGACCATTTCTTAGACGGACGTTACGCCCTCTGGACCCAAGTTAGGGAACCAACCCTTCTAAGGGACCTCTTCCCTTTCCGATGGGTGAGGTCATGAGACCGGATCTCTTAAGATACCTGACATATCAGGTACCCCAGCGTTTCTCGGTCTGTGTTGACTCGTTAAAAGTGAAAGTCCGAACTAAAATGAGATATGGAATATTATTATAAATTTTAATTTTACTAAAGTTCGAATCATCATCCTTTTGTTTGCGATTGTTAATTAAGTTCTCTTATTCATAAAGACCCTAAATTGAGGTTTTCAGGAATTTGTATATGGACTTCATCTTACAGAGGAAAAAAAGATACAAAATGATCTAAAAAGACCTTCAAAATTGTTGAGAAGAAGGATGGTTATTAGGATTTAGTTGACTATCTTTAACTTTACGATAATCGTACAATTTTAATAGTTTATGAAACTAACAGCAAGTAGACGTTTTCTTTGTACTGAGTCATAAAAAAGAGGAAATTTAATTTTTTTTTAATTAGATCTCATTTCGAAATTATAAGTAAAATATATAAAGAGATCATATAAATAAAATTTTACAAATTCTTGATACAAAACCAAAAACTATTACTGTAAAGAATGGTCCTAGACGATTAGGTCACCAGAGATTGTCATACATTAGTTTAAAGGGAAAGAAGAAGTAGTTTAAGAGTTATCGAGATTCCGGTGACAGGGACCTCTTGTCCTTTTGTACTATATGTCAACTAACAGACTTATAAAATTTCACTAGTAGTGTTTGTAAATTTTTATATAAATCGTTGGTCCCTATTTTTATATAAATCCGTACGTTTTTAAATGAAATGAGGGTTCGAAGATTGTACAGATAGGTTAAAGTGGTCAAAACCCCTCGTCCCTCCTTACCTACGTGTATACGACTGTTCATTGTTCTATAATCTATTTTCGTTTCCCTTTTTTTTTTCGTCTCCCTTAAAATTAAATGACCTGATTTTATTCAGTCTTGGACAAAAAAATATCGAATACTTTCTTTTTCTAGTTATGTCTTTTACTGTTTTACATACTTAATGTCATCGAATTATCTTGTCGATTTCCCTATAGATGTTAATTTATGGAAAATAAAGACAAGACTTATTCCCATCATCCGAAATTAAAGGGAAAAAAGAATTATTATAATTTTTGTGTTCTTTTGTAAATTAAAATTCACCGATTCTTTTGGACAACATGAAATCGGAAATATTATGTGAACTGAGTGTCAGTTTTGTAGATTCTATCATTTACTAAATCTTCTTTAAAATAAGTGACCTGATATGTTTTAGTTGTTATGTCCATAATTAAAAGTGTTAAACGAGTTGTTTGAAGACTTACTGATGACACACAGTAAGGAAAAGATTCTCACCAATATAACAACTTATTTTGTAAGTGACAGGAACTTTGTTGATAGTGACCATCTTGTACTTCAAAAAGGAAAAAACACCAGTAAATATAACAACAATCTCTAACTTTAGAACCTTTATTCTGGTTATTGAATAATGTAAGTCTTGTTAGTAAAAATTTTATACTTTGCTCTGAAAACACGTGGTGTCCCTAGTAATTAATTTTGAACTACAGTTTGTGTTGTTTTTATTTTAAATTATTTTACTGGTGTCATAATCTCGATTCTGTTATTCTTTGTGAAATTCTTTTACATAGGATTAGAATCAAGTTCATTGATCTATACGTCTGAATATTACAGAAAATCAGAATTAAGGGAATATACAAGTTGTCCATTTTATTACAGGTGGACCTTCTAGATATAACACTTAATTGTACTAATAGTTTTTGTTGATTGTTTACAGGTTCATGGATTTTAACTCTCTAAAGAGGAATTAGGAATCGTAAATTCCTTATTCTAGTAAAATTTTTACTTTTTGTTTTCGGACGATAAATAGAGAATTTTGACTTAATTACACTTATTAACTCTTTAAATCTTTCCTGAAGCACTCTTCAGGTGTCACTGGTGTGACGGTATTACATGGCTTATCATAATTTTAATTATTTAAAGGTAGACAATTTTTTCTTTTTCTTTTACGTAGGATTATCCACATAGAAGATAAACTTTTGTGTTACTTCTTCTAATACTTCTAATACAATTAAATACAATCTTTTAGTTTCGACCTTTATATTCGTCATTTGTAAATGTCTTCGGTTGTTCGTGTCTCATATAGGTAAAGAATGAAATGTCTTGTCGTCTCCGTTGGCAAAGATTCAAGGTCGGTAAGAAGTATCTCAAGAGGTGGAACCGACTGTCGATTCCTAAAGAGGTGACGTGAAGGATCATTAATTGTCCTTCGTGAGAAATCTAATACAGGTGAGTAGTTGGTTTTTGTTTCTACTGCTATGAGTTATCATGTGGTCTAAAACTTCGTCTTTTTACATAAAGTATTAAATATAAGAAAGTAAGACGAGTCCGATAGAGTTATAAAATTTGATATGATGAGATCTAATAAAATAAAAAAAGAAAGAAATTTTCCTAGATTCGGGGATTTCTCTGTTGGCGTTTTAATTACTTTCGATGGATGAGGGAGAGATCCGGAGAATGATCTGACGACGGTAAAGGATTATTTTATTTTTTCGATAAAATTTCCGTAAGAAAGAACAGGTACCGGTTAAGAGATCCAAAAATATGTATACGGAAAGTCAGAGAACGTATAAAAAAGAAAAGTAAGAAAGAGATTTAACAAAGTCACAGATGATCTGTCTGACAAGTCGTAGGGGACACACTTATTATGGGAATCAAGTAAAATTCCTTCAAACGAACCGGTCCCATGGTTACACAAGTTAATTTTTACTTTAAAATTAGTTTATGTGTGTACGAAGAATCGTTACGAATGAACTCTTTTTTATTTCATATATACTCTCAGACTCTACAAACAATAGTTATTCCTACTAAATTTTTTTAGAATGAAAAGGAGGTTGTTTCTTTGTACGGGTTCGGTCCTTTCAAGATTTATAGGTAATTTCGTTTACTATTCCCTTTTTTTGATTTATTAAAAAGTGACTATATATAAAATACAAATACAAAATCAATCCGTTCCCCAACGATGTCTTGAGTCCCACATCTCTTGTAAATATTTTACTTTTCCTTTCATAACATTTACGACATTTCCTGTTTCGTCAATTTTTTTTATGTCTTTCTGACTTGTTTTATCATTGTTTACTATTATTTACATTAGTTGTAGGTTGTCTTCTAGTTAATTATTCTTGAATCTTATTTTTGATACTAAATTTTTTAGAATACTAAAAATAAAAACCGACTGTCCTGAGATTTCAAATAACTTTAGGAGAAGTCAAATAATTTTGGTCTTTAGTTCAAGTTGATTGTCCGGAGTAGGAAAAGTATTTGAATCAAGGAAATGACTAAACGTTGACTTTTTTTTTTTAAATTCTTTTTGAGTTTACTTCAATATAAAAAAAATCGATTCACACTCGAAAATAACTTTAAGTCTGGACTCTTCTTTTTGAATATTTTCATTAGTTCTTCATACAGATTGTGACGACATATTTAAAGAATTTTGTGTCAAGTCACTTCTGTTTTTTGACCTTTCAATTTATGTGTATAAAAGTGTCTATTCACTTCAACGAATTCCTACCTCTGGTGTATAAATAAAAGATTCGGAAGACAAAATTGACGAAACGTCTTATTATTTGTAAGTCATTCTGTCTTCATAAAAGTTTATAAAAGTTTTGGACGTCAATTTGTTATATCAGTCGTGTTTTCCTAAAAGGATTAACCATGTTTTTAGAAGGACTTTCTAAAAGAAAGTAGAGGAATCTAAAAATGAAGACCTCATAAATACATTTTTAAATTAATTAAGACCATACTTAAGATTGTAATATGTTTTATTTTAAAATATCTTTGTTGGACTAAAGTCATAGAGTTGAGGTATGTTTTATTTTGAACTGTACTTCACTTCAGGAGTTAACACAGGCTGAGAAACACTGGGGTACCTGACATCGGATGGTCCGAGGAGACAGGTACCCTAAAAGGTCCGTTCTCATAATCTCACCTAACGGTAAAGGAAGAGGTCGTCTAGAAGGGTTGGGTCCCTAGCTTGGGCCCAGAGGGCGTAACATCTGTCTACGAAATGGCAGACTCGGTGGTCCCTTCAGTTTTGAACTGTATTTACTTGGATTAAAAAGGTTTTGATAGGTATCGTTACACAAGTGTACCATTATGGAACGTAAAAGTAAAGACGTATACCTTATAGTTAAGTGGTCGACTTAATTGACAGTTATGTAAGAATATCGTGCCGTAAATAACTTGAAATGAATGGAAGGGGTTTAAGTAAATTTTAGTGACGATAAGAAAATGATACAACGAGGCAGTTTTATATCAATTCTTCACAACAGAAGGGTCGTGGATATTTTATGCAAACAAAATTTATTGTTTTCAGTTTTCTGACTAAAATTTCCTTGTTTTTACAAATTTCTCAGGATTGCGAGAAATTTTAAACATACAATAAGTTTATAATAAATTGCTACCATTATACTCTAAGATCTCCTTTTTTAATCTCATGGGAAACTTTTGATAATTTTTACGAAATACAGAATATTTTAAAATGTTTATAAATGTTTGTGAGGTTATTCCACCGACTGTATCGAAAGAAACTGGAGTATGCTGTTTTTTTTTCTTCAGAAGATATGTTGAATTTGTTAATTACATTCCAATAGATTGAAAAGATAATTTATTCCTTAATAACTTTATTACCAAGGACTCCTTATTTCATCAGTACATCAAATATTCTGTATTTCATAAATTTAGGGAAATGTCCTACTGTCACAAAGAATCGGTTCTTATCTATCAAATGAAGGGGGTTTACATGTGTATTTCTGGATGGAAAATAAAATTGGTGTGTGTTTAAGTCTTACAGATATACCGACAAAAATCATACGAATTTCGTTAGATATTTTAACTAAAATATGTGTGAGTCACCACTTACCTGGATCCTTTACAATTGTTTTCTGTGTTATTAGTCATGATCTTTTCAAGTATATCGATGTGATTGAGATAGGTCATCCACCGTATTACGTGGATTTATGTAAGTCGAGTTCGTCTTCCTTTTTTGTAACCAGAACACTTGCAGGTATCTTCCCAATTTTTTTTTTTTTTTTTCTATTTATTGGTTGGGATTGACGTATATCTATCATCACATCAGTTAATATATTTGTACATTAAATAAATGTATAAAAAGACAACCACCCGTATGCCCAACAAGGATCACAAAACGATAATGTCACAACGATTTTTCTTGAACATATGTACGTGTGTCCAACATGTGTAGAAGGCGTCATTGAAATTTTCTAAAGATCCCATATTAATCCTCCCTAAATGACTCATCATCCTATAATTATAGAAGTTGGAAACCCCCGGTATAAACATATTTTCAACAACTTCCCTACCTTCCGAACACAAGTCTCCCTAAATCCTTCGAGTCATAGTGATTTCCAATTATGAGTATTACCTTCCTTGTCTAGAATTCCTGTGTCTCGTTATTCCTATAAGAATTTTGGTCAGGTTTACACTCTGTTCCCGGGACTCGTACTCGCGACGTGATTCGTCACCGGTACTTTTACGTTTCCTACCCCACCGGTACCTTCTGAAACATCTTAATGATCACGAAATATTTATTGATGCACAAACACGAGCCAGTGTAGGTTGAGACGAGTACCTGAAAAGGTCTGTTCTTATGACCTCACCCAACGGTAAAGGATGAGGTCCCCTATAAGGACTGGGTCCCTAGCTTGGACGTAGAGGAAGTAACTCCCAAGAAATGACGACTCGGTAGAATAGTCCTTCGATTTCTATGATTCTGTCAAGTTCGTGAGTTCAGACGATACCTGGCCTAAAATATGACTCGGAATCACTTTTCACGTGTTCTGTGTTGTTTGACAGAGATAGAAGTACTTCAAATCTTTGTAATTCCCTTCACCCTCTTTCTCCCCCTTAAGTCTAGTCATTTCTCCGTTGGTACGGTGTTCTAGTAGATCAGTTGTCTACATGTTCTACGGTACCTCGTGGATTCTCCCTGTAGATCGGTCTCTTGATTGTCATTCTTCCTACAGAAAGACCCCGGTTTTGTGAACGAGAAAAATCTTCATTTTCATCAAGTGAACCGACCCGGTGTCAAAGAGTCCGATTTCTCCAACAGTTCTCGTTCTAATATTTGAGTACAGTTCCTTAAACTTGAAATTGGGTTTATCTTTGACGACTTCCCAGACTGTTTTAGTCTAACTGTAAATAATTTCTAGTAATTCCGATTTTATGTCTCTTGTATAATTTTCCGTTATACTGAGTTCTGATCAATCCTTCGAAAATATTATAAGGTTTACCAATCCTAGTGTCTTCGTTGGTTGTAAGTGTTGCCCTACGATTGTACTTCAAGACCTGTACGTCTCTAACTGTACAGATACTTTGTAGTTTTATCTTTAGTGGACCCATACTTCGATTTTTTCTGTCTCCTCCCTATTTTTTTTAAAAATTCCCCTTCGGTCTTTTCATCCGTCTTTTAGTCTTCATTTTACACTATCTTTGGTTCCCTTGTTTTTACGAGTTGTTATTCGTCCCTTTGGTAGAGGATCTAAGTCGTTGTTTCAACCACCGGACTCCGGAGTATTGATTCGAAGTCTGGTAATAGACGTTACGAGAAGACTAGATGGTCACTCGTTTTACCCCTTCCACCCCTCTCGTTCAGATTTGATATAACAAAGTCTTGTTTTTAAACGAGTTGAAGTGTCACTTCGACGTAGACTTATTGTGACCCCTTTAAGGAAATGTTTATTTGAGGAAATATTTTAATTGGGACTCATTTTTACTTTTATTTGAATTCAGACGTTTCGTTTTTTCTCTCTCTGCCTCAGTACGGTCGCTAAATTAAGGGCAAAAATACATTTTCCGGGAGTCCACGTGGTTCAAATATGAACAGAGATAGTCGTAGATCTTTACTATGATAAAAGGGGTCTAGTAAAGTGAAATTTATAAAGTAAAGTGAAGAAAAGGGATGTGAAAATTATACCATAAATAAGGTCGGGAAGATAAATTGACATCAAAATTTTACTATGAAGAGTTTGAAAAGGTGATTTCATGAGGATCACATTCGTGTATTGGGCAGGAAGTCCTTTGATGAGACAAATGTTTCAATACTTAATTCACTGGGGTACTTGAGGACTTTTCGGGAATTCAAACTCTTTATATCAGAGCCTCCCGTGTCATTAAAATAAGAATGAGAAAGAGGCTGTCATGCAATGTTTATCTGTAATTTTTTTTTTTTTTCCGATGCTATTTCTCATAAAGTGTGCTTTCCGTTCTTCTTTGGCCGACCACCCCTTCCCTTATATGACTCCTTCTCGGGAACCCGCAAATGTAATTCCTGTGGAAATTACTCTTGGATTAATATTTTGTACGCAAAGAACGGGGTGATTCGTATTCTCTTTTCGTTTGACTCTGTTCACTGACCATAAAGGTAAAAGTTCAATCCGTCACTTGAAGTCTTTACGTTGAACAATCCCCAGTGTACGTATTACTCCCCGCCCAGGCACGAAGTGTGACGTTTCGATCTTGATCAAAATTTTTACGCTCCGATTAAAAGTTGGAGTCAACTATTTACGCTGGGATTGCGCCTCCCCAGACTCGTAGTAATTGGGCACTCCACTCTTCCTAGGGCATGCCCCTCGTTGACTGGGTCGGGGATGGAGTCTCTGAGACCGGCAGCCGGTCTTCCGGTCCTACGGATTCCTCTTCTCGGTTTAGGGTTTTGTCCCAAGTGACTTGAAAGACTGGCCCTACCAATCAATGGATTTATGGGCCACTATTAACACTGACCCTAGAATCGCGGCCCCGGTCTGAAAAGGAAGAGGAGGAAGTGGAGAGAAACGAAGCGGAGTTACCCCTGGTTAAGTCCTGTTAGGAGAAGGCGGACGAGGAGAAGGAGTAGGCGTCTCAGTTGTCGTGCTTTGTAGAACGTTTGTCGTGTCGAGTGGAGAGGGATGTGAGTCCTGGACCCGAGTTCTGGGTGGGGGGCGTCGACGCGTGCGTCTTGCGCTCCGCGCACGAACTGCAGTAGTGAAGCGCTGCACACCGCGGAGGGCTAGGGCGGGGGTCAATGGACCCGAGCCCGAGTCCCGGCGGTGCGGAGAATCTGTGCGGGGATGCCCGCGACCCGTGTGGGGAGCCCGCACAAAATACTTGCACCCTCCTTAACAGTCCCGGCATGGACCGCAGGACAGACGCACTCTGACGTCGGAAATATCGATTACCTGCCAATCACTATCCCAACTCCGGAACTCTGGTCCTGTCAACTTTAGACTTCTCATCGGGTAGGATTTGTCGAGAGTGTCCCTTATCCGATGTAGTTGCACTGTAAAGAATCATGGTAATTTTTATAAGAGAATTAAGTATCCTCTTTCTTACCCTTCGATATTATCATGTTTCCATTAACATTAAAAAGATGGACTTGGTCACTTTGAAAAAAGATAAAATATTAACGTCCAAAATACAAATAAGTCAAAAAATGACACATGTACGTAATGAAAATAGATAAAATAGTAGAGTAAAAAATTTTAAACCAGAGTCAATGGGACTCAAGTTCGAAGAGTCTGGTATTTTTTAGACGGACGTTACGTCCTCTGGACTCAAACTAGGGACCCAGTCCTTCCAGGGGACCTCTTCCCTTACCGATGGGTAAGGTCATAAGAACGGACCTCCTAAGGCACCTCAAGTTTTCTCGGTCTGTCCTGACTCGTTGATTGTGTGGGACTTAAGTAAATAAGTATGTAAGAAGTCACGGACCGTGACAGTAGTTATTACGTATCTATCAGACCTGTTTCTTACGGTGGACGGGATAGTCATTTGTTTCAAAAAACGTCTGTAGTTCAGTAATTGGAGACATCGATGGGGTCGTCACGTGGGATTCCCCTAAGTTCCTCCTTTTGTCCTATGACCGGGATCAATCAATTCCATATATAGTTTCCTTACTAAATTAATTCGGGTCTGAGAACGTTGAAGTGTGTGTTTCTCTTTAGTGATTTAAAAAAACACACGGTTCAACGAAGTCAGCACAGGTTGAGAAACTCTGGGATACCTGGTGTTGAAAGGTCCGAGGAGACAGGTACCCTAAGAGGTCCGTTCTTGTGACATCACCTGACGGTAAAGGATGAGGTCCCCTAGAAGGACTACGAGGGTTCGAATTCAGGAGTACTTATTTTGTATTAAGAGTTGAAAATCCAACACGTAGAGAATTTCAGACGTTGTCGGGAGGAAATATAAATGTATATATAAATACAAGATTAGGTTCTTGTCATGGTTCTTCCTGTGGATAAGTACACTGACAGAGGATCAGGTTACGAGACGGAGAGGAGACTCTATCATTGGTGATGATACTTAACTAGTACCGACTGAATAAAGGAAAAAAGAAAAACCAAGATAGTGAATATATTTATACATGAATTTGTTATACAACAAATTAAAAAAGGACAGAAACTTAAAGTATATGATAAGATCCCAATCGACTAAAAAGTTGAGGTGACAACATAATATAACAATGTACTGAGTAGTCTTTAAATAAATACGTAAAGGATAGTCAGTAAAAGTCCAAAACGAGAATACTTGACGTAACTCACTGGGAAGTCGTAACGAAGGACTTGTCTTTTATAGAATGTTGGGACTAGTGGCAGAGAATTCATGAGGAGTCCGTTCAAGAACGTCTAAGGGAAGGTACTGAGACCGACTTACAATGTGATTGTAGAGAATAGAGAATGGTCCTCCTTGGACACGGGATATCGTTGAGTCATTCTACTACCTGTTCATACGACATTGTCAGACATCGAAGTCAGTCTCGTTTTTCTCAAAATATGTCGTCAGTTTTACAGGTAGTCGACTACTTACCTATTTGTTTTACTATGTAGGTATATTATCTTTTAAATAGAGTGTCTTGTCTTTATTTCATGACTATGGACGATGTTCCCTGAAGGGTTAACCGAGATCACCATTTCTTGGACGGACGGTTCCGTCTTCTGTATTCTCTGTGTTCAAGCTAGGGACCCAACCCTTCTAGGGGACGTCCTCCCGTACCGTTGGGTGAGGTCATAAGAACGGACCTCTTAGGGTGTCTCTCTTCTCGGACCACCCGATGTCAGGTATCCCAGTGTTTCTCAGCCTGTACTGACTTCCCTGAATCGTACGTGCGTGGACGACGTTCTACTTACTTGGAGTCTTCGTAATACGACTCACTTTTTTCCGTAAGTGTTTTGTGGCGTATAACAAAGTGAGGTACATGCACTTTACAGGTCTATCCGTGTAGATATCTTTGTTTTAACTAACCAACAATGGTCTGTGGTCCCCTGACTTCCGTCACTAACGATTACCCATGTAAAACCTCCACTACTTTTACAAGATTTTAAGGAACAACCTGTACCATCGTGTTAAGAGACTTATGTGATATTTGGTGACCCAACATGGGTAATTTGTCTACAAAACAAGACATATACCTAAAATGGGATCATCTCGACGATAAAATTTTTCAGAAGACCCTTAAGGGACCGACAGGGCACCAATCCTGAGACTCGAAGGTTTACGTCCACCCAGACCTAAGTTAGGGACCAGTACCTCGATACTATTTATTTATTTTTATAAAAAATTTTACTTTATTTCTGAGGATGTACGTAGTTTTACACCACCACGTTCACACACAAACACATCTTCGCGACGGACGTCAGAACGGAGGTCGTCAAAGTCAGGACCGGAAGACTCATCTCAATAGTAAACAACACTAAAGTGTTAACTCTGTATGAAACCATACTCATATTTCTAGTCTCGACCTTTCAGAAGGAAATCAGAAAGAGGAATTGTGAGAAGTCGTTCTACAGAGAAGTACTTAAGATACCTCAAGATGGTGAAAGAAAAGACTGAGATCATGGACCGGTCTACAATCTTTCGAACACGGACTTCTCCATTCCCAGAACTGAATCAATATTCCGAAAACTAAAGTCGGGAAGAACGTATAGACTCAAACTGACGAAAAACAACAAAAAGTCAACGATTCGGCACAGGCTGAGAAAACCCTGTGATACCCAAGGAGACGGATACCTTAAAGGGTCCGTTCTTATGACTTCACCCAACGGTAAAGGAAGATAAAATTGTCCTGGATAGTTAAAATAGGTAAGATAAAACTCACTCTTCAACAATAAATTAAGTTTTACGGAAAATTTCATTCGAAAAATTTACAGGATTCATATTATAACATCTTAGAAGTTATGTTAGAGAAGATAAGACGTCAGATAATGTCAGATAAGATTACAATTGAAATTTTAAGGAGTAAAAACGTTAAAATAAATTAGTGTCAATAATACCATTTTGTTGTCGTTACCATTACACACGTAGGGAATGACTCACCATACATAATACAATTTATATAGTTTACATAATAGAGTAAATTGAGTCGTTCAATTTATATTAAACATATGGGTAAAATATTCGTTCCTTTGACTTCGAATCTTTTCAATCTATAGAACAAGTCAGTATGTAAGTCATTTACCGTCAGGATGACGTGTCAAGTCTGGAAGGACTGTGATTCAAGGTACGAGAAGATTTGGTCCCTAGACGTTTGAAAAAGATATTTCCCGGTCCGTCATTCATAAATTCCGAAATGTCAGTTTTCTTTTTAAGTTCGTACAATATATCTATGAATATTCTCTCTTTTGTTTACAGGTGCTTAAAGTTTTAGACTTTGAGTACATTATAAGTACAGTATTTTATCGTAAGAAAATTAAAAAGTCGGATGTTGAAGCTGAGAACCCCGGTCGACCACCTCCGCTATCTGCTCATAGTCTATAATCGTTCTGTGGATGTTTTTCTCCGGGTTCGAGTTGTGTTATTAAGACTTAAGTGTCTTCTTGTTTTCTTTTGGTATCCGTTTTAACGTTGTACGAACCTTAATGCTTCACGTCGAAATGTCAGGTGTGTCAGGGTCCTTCTTAAATTTGATCTTCTAGACTTCTTCGATCTTGGTTAGGATTTCTTATAAGAATGTATATTATTTCTTAAGGGTAAACTACAAGTCGGACAGGGAAATTCTTCTTAAAATCGTGGACCACTTCTTCTTTTAAACCTTAAACTTCTTCTACTTCTTCTCCCACCACGACCTCGTCTTAGAGGACTAAGGAAAGGACGGTCTCAAGGGCCATGAAATAATGGTTCCAACGGTAGTCTTGGTCCTTACTGCAATGAGTGATAGTCCTAACTCTTTTAACCGGACTTTCTACGACCCGTCACGTAACTAGGGATATAGTGTCAATCACATTTTCTAGACTTACCGTATCTAAATTGAGGACACGTTCTATGAGGACACCGAAGTTCTTTTCTTCTATGCATACAAGTAAAATTACACCTGTAACTCGAGGTCTTCGTACAACTTTTCAATTGGTTTCCACGTCGATAAAAAAAACTTAAGTTTGTGATGTTCGGATTTTTTTCCAAATGGTCGTGGTTCACAAAACGAAAGTACCTCTACCTACTTTAATTTGGACCCGGTTAACATTGTCTTGATATGTTCTTTGGGTGACTTAAATTTTCTTTCTTTAACGTCAATAACTGGTTCTTTGGTGAAATAGAAGTAGACGTAGTTTGAAACGTGTTCCTTACTAGGACTGTACTCATAGGACCTTGAAGACACTTAGAGTGGTGAGGTATCTTAGGTAGTGACGAGACACATCGTATACATGGGTAGTTGTCCGTCCTTCGTTGGACCTGGGTCCGGCCGTCCGGTCTCACTCAGGTAATGTTCGACATCGTGTCTTAAGTTTCAGGTCGTAGTGACTGTATTGTCTGAGAGACCTATGTCCGAATAACATCTAGAACTTTGCAAAAGTGAAAGGATAATTAACACGCTAATTATCAGAAAAGATTGAATGGTGATGAGGACGGGTTGAAAGACCTTGTTGTGACACCACCCACCCTACACGAGTAGAAGATTGTCGTTATTCTTGCACGATCTCAAATGTGTGGACAGGTGAAGACGAGGTCATACGAGAAATCGAAAGGTTCAATTACAGTCTGAAACCCAACTACACCCCTCTTCTCGTACTCCGACGATCTCCTTTACCCCGGTCAAGACGACGGGTTCCAGTCAGACCTTCGAATATCCGACGAGGAGTTCTCTGTCGGAGGTAAGTGGGACCAGAGTACCAAAAGGACGGGTCTTTAACACACGGAACCGGTCAGAGGGTGTACCCTCACAAGCGTCCAACATCGACCTTAAAAAGGTCTACTGGTCTAACAAGAAGACTTTCACTCGTATAAAAATCAGTACAACTAATCGAAAAAAGGATGTAGTGTAACAATAAGAGAGACTATCACTAAGATCCCAATTACTTTGGTAGAGTCTTATTAATGTTTAAGAACCACCCAAATATTACAGAAGATTTAGTACATTAGATTTTTATTAAACTCAGTCTACTATTATTCTATGACGTCCTTATTGACGACAAAAAGACTGTTGACTAACACTTTGGAATTTTGGACGTATGGAGAAGATATCACTACTCATACGTTTAGACCTCTATAAGATAAAAAAAAAATATATCCATCTATCCTAACGGTAAATAAAGGATAAATCTATATAACTGTAAGTAGGTATACCTTTATACGTCCAGTAATCGAATAATATTAAACTGATAAATGTAAGAAAACTGAATTATTACCCCGGATTCATTTTGAAAGTATCATGTATGTGCCACCTATAAACTATGTGTCTTGTACTTCTAAACCCCACCCACAAGACACTCAATCTACACCTCGGGTGTATAAATTATAAGTGATAAAATTTACTGGTTGTGATCTTACTCGTTTTACGTCACGGTCATGAACCGGATAAAAAATTGATCACATTGTTCGGATCAGTATGGTAGGTCATACAAACGAAAAATTTTATTCATTGGTATTAAGTCAAGGTCGACAATGTGAAGTCCTCTGGAGCAGAGGTGAAAGTCAACAGACAACTCAGTCAAGAGAAATGATATTATCTACCTTCTTAAGAGTTGTTTTAACAGAACGAAGAGTAGAAGTAATCTAATTAAGGTTTTAGTAGGGTGGGTGTTAATAGAACTCCCCTACTGCTTAAACGGCATTATTTAATGAAACAACAAGTACGTCGAGAATATGTCTGACACTCAACAGTCGGGTGGGGGTGGGGATGGGTCGCACATTCGAGGAGTCCCCCGTTCTTGGCGTAAAAGAGACACAGCACATGTAAAAGACTCCACGAACCGTCGTGAGACATGGGACACCTCATGAGTCATGGAAAACAAACTACAACGACTGTTCTGGATTTTTATTAGGGAATTTTTTTAGATGGTAATTTCACATCGTTTTGACTTTTTTTTTTTTTTCAATGTTTTTATCATGTCTCTAAATGTGTATGTGGGAAGTAGGATAAAGGGGACTAAAATTATAGAGTGTGTTAGGGTGACGTTAATAGTTTTCGTCCTTTAATTGTGACTGTGTTACGATAATTGATTAGATGTCTGGAATAAGTTTATAACGACCGAGAGGGTGATTGTAGACAAAAGACTGGTCCTAGGTCGTGTCCGAGAGTGTATCGTGAAACGACAGTGTAGAGGGCATTAGTCTCCCATAACGAATCAGACAACAAATACTTGAACTTTTAAAACTTCTCACCAACAGTCAAAAAAAAATTCTTGTAGGGAGTTAAACCCAACCTATTCCTTTACCGTTGGGTAAGGTCATAAGAACGGATCTCTTAGGACACCTGTCTCCTCGGAACACCCGACAACAGGTATCCCAGCGTGTCTCAGCCTGTGTTGACTTCGTTGAATCGTCGTCGTCGTCGTTGTTGAACCCAAACAGTATTTGGAGTAGCCCTAATTTAAGTCCAATACGTAAAGGCAAACCGTTATGGTGTACAACATAGGAAAAGACACATAGTGAAGTCTTCCGTGCACTATAGGTAAACGGGGAAATGACCACTACAATTAATTGAGACTAGTAAATAATTCTCATCACAGACGGTCTAAAGAGGTGGTATTTCAATGATAAAGGGGTAACACCAACTATTCATGGATCTCCCACTATGAAACTCTGATACATTTTCTGGTACGAAAAGTAGTATGAACATGACATGGGTGGTTAAAGTAGTAGACAATAAGAAAAAAATTTAATGTCGAAATAATTCCATATTAAATGGATCGTATTTTAAGTGAGTAAAATTCACATGTTAAGTTATCAAAACTACGTAAAAAGGTCAACATGTTGTTAGTGGTTTTAGATCAAAATCTTGTGAAGGTAGTAGGGGGGTTTAAGGAAACACAAACAGATATTAGTTAGAAGAGAGGTGGAATACGAAGTTTATTGGTAACTAGACAAAAGACAGAAACAAATATATTATATGATTAGTAAAAGAGTAATAAATAAACGAACTTAGGAACAGACGTGTTCTCGTCAACTCCTTCCTCTTTAGAATTCAGATTGTGTAACCATAAACTGTGTTCTGGTGACTAGTCGGACTTTTAGTTCTCTTTATTACTCAGTAAGTAACTGTGGTTTAGTTTTTATCGGAAACCTTTCAAACATAAACTCATCCTCAATTTAATAGGTCTACGGAATCTAGAAGATAATTAAGTATTTTAAGAAGGGTTAATTTAAGGAGAGACTTATTTAGTTTCCATGTTGAAAACTATAGAATGTTCACAAGTCCTTAAAACTAGGATAGTGTAGGTGTACTGAACCTTTTTACAATTCCAGGTCTCCAAAGCAACCACAATATCCAGAAGGAAGGAACCAAATGACAAATTTTCACAAAAGTAGTCTCGGTTAAATTAATTGAGTCACGTTATATTAAAGTTCCAACAATACAGAAAGTGTGTGGGAGGCTCACTCATACTTTTTCGAAGTAGGCAAAACTCTACGGTCGACCGTCACATATCTGGTCTATATCGACTGTCAATACAAAAAACACAACAACGAGAAATCAGTGAGTCAGTACAGGTTGAGAAACACTGGGGTATCTGATATCGGACGATTCGAGGAGACAGGTACTCTAAAGGACCTGTTCTTATGATCTCACTCAACGACAAAGGAAGAGGTTTCCTAGAACAGTTGGGATCCTAGTTTGGGCGGAGAGGACGAACCGTCCCTTAAGAAATGGTGACTTGGTGTTCTCTTCGGGTACACGAGACACAATTCATTACAAAATTTCTGGACCTGTAAAGGTAAATATTTTAAATGTATAGACCGAAAAGAACTCTTTAGGAATTTAGAACACTATGTTCCGAGCATAAAGGTATCGATCTCGATTCGTCACCGTCAGGTGAACTCCTTGTCTCGGGCCACTCTCGTTCCGCGAAGTCAGACCGTGTAGGGTGGTTAAAGAATGAGTTTGAATGGTTCTGACGAAGAGAGTAAATCCGAGGAATGAGTCGGGGTAACCCGTAAATTCAAACGAGAGGATTCAACTTTAAACTTGTTCTAACAACCTAAAAAAAATCAACTCGGTCTTGATTGTCTTATTTCGAGTGATTAGAACTCACATGTCTAACTAAAAAAAGTGTATTAGTGTCTAAAAATATGTCCTTTAAAATTGAAAAAAAGAAGGAAGTGGATGTGGATGTGGAGTATGTCTGTGATAAAGATAGAGGAGTGAGAAAGTCACACAAATGCAACTGACAACAAGTCGACGATTCGGCACAGGCTGATGAACGCTGAGGTGCCTGACGTCGTGCGGTCTGAAGGGACAGGAGGTGATAGAGGGTCAAACGAGTTCAACAGACAATTCAGTCACTACGATGGGTTGTTAGAGTAGGAGACGGTGAGAGAAGAAAACGGAAGTCAACGGTTGTAGTCCCAGAAAAGGTTATAACCGATCTAATTATAAATAAAGTTGTAATAATACTGACATATGTACTATAAATGTCCTTTGAGAGTTCCTTAGGATACTTATAGGAAAAGAAAGAAAGTTGAAAAGTAAAAGGGACTTTAATTATGAAAAAAAAACGACAAAAAGAATATCAAAACAAACGAATGATAACACATGGATAGTGACAAAATAGAGTTTACGAATTTGTGAACAGATTTATAAGAAAACTATAGAAGTTTTCTTAGTCCATAAGGAAATTGAAGTATAAAAGTGTTTTTGATAAGACCCCAGGACATTGTGAAACAAGAACCTGAAGGTTGGAGATTTTCACACTCTTATTTTAAGACAATAGATTCGATGGGTCAAACACCATAGAACAATACCGTCTGGATCGTTTACTTATGTAGTCATAAAATTTTGACGTACTATTATACGGAACTTCAACCAGATTAAAGTAAATAATAGACCCATGAGTCACCAAGAATGTCAGACCTTTGAGTACAGGAGAGGAACTTAAAAGATCCTAATAAAATAGCAACTAAAGGAAGGGATATAAAAAGGGACAGAGAGAAACACCCTGAGGAGAGTATGTCGACAACTAGAATGCCAGGATATTGAAAGAAAGAAAAATAAAAAAATTTGAGTAAAAGACGAAGATACAGAAAAACGAGACGATAGATATAACTCTAAACGAGTTGAATTAATAAGTTTCCAAAAAAAACTTAAAAAGTAAGACGATCAGGAGCCCAGGGGAAAAAATAAGGGAATTACAAGAAAATTTTTTATTATGTCACGAGAGCAAAGTACCCCAGTTATAGTGGAGAATAGGGAGATACCTATAAATATTATCAAAAGACTGGGGAAGTGTCCGAACCAAAGAAGGTGTAACGAAAAACAAACAAACAAAACGAGAGATGGAAAGTTCAACCAAAAGGAATCTACAGACTGTTAGCAACCACCAGATAAGTGTAAATCCTCACTCCATGATTTTTCCGAAGAATCCTCAAGACTGGGGTACCCACTCGGAACATCTGACAGTCGAAGTCGAAGTTCAAGAGTCCGACCCGGTATGCTGAACTACAGAAAGAGAGTTCCACCAGTCTACGGGGCCTCTTTAATGGCACCACGAGACTTTAATCTTGTCTCCATTTTATGAACCCCGAAATGCCCCGATATTTACAAAGTATTCACAAAGACAAATACCATAACTTAGAGTAGGGGTTTACATGGTTCAGAAGGGATTTTTCTTTAGGATAAAATAGAATAGGTCGGGGACGGACCGACCCTCTCCTTGTCAATAGACCGACTTGTCCGAACTTGTCTCCTAGATGCCTAGATTGGTGTAGAATTTGAGTGTTTGGTTAGGAGGACAAAAATTAGGGTGGAAATAGGTGTAAATACCTCCATGGTCCATAAGGGTCAGAAAACCCTCCAGAAACTACATTAGTCCATTAAAGATCGAGAAAGGCTCCGTTCAATTCTCCAGTAGAAAGAACCCAGATAATTTGACCTATGAAGAACAAAAATACCGAAAATTTAGGGTTTAGAGTAACAAGGACAACAGGGAGGATTAGAGTAATAATAACAGCCAAAGACGGAATTTTTCGTTAAGGAAACGACAGTAAAATGACCCAAAGTTCTTTTTCGGTTTCATTTACGTATATAAGTTAACGAATGGGTTTAATCTTCAGTCAAAATGTAAAAGTGTTTTCTTAATTTTCGACCGAGTCCTCACAAACTTCTGTTTGTCCAGACGAAATTTAAAACGATGACCGGTAGGGGTATGAGGCAGATAGACCAACTGTTTGCACAGGCACCTTATCTTTAATGTCGAGACTGAGTACGAAAATAGACTCGTTGGTGTTCAAATAAGTGTAAAAACCAACTAAACAGTTGATTTTCCTTTGATTAAGATGATCGAAATTGAGATTGGTTTCCTTAGACTTTTTTGAAGGATAGAAGGACCGAAACCAACCCTCATTACTAGGAGGGGGTTAGGGACTAAAAGAAGGTTTTATTGTGTCGGAGACTTAAAACTCACGAGTCATACACGATCCGTGACTCGATCCGTGAAAATGTACGCAATAGGGTAAATTAGGAGGGACGTCAGAATGTTACGGGTGTAATGACAAGGGTAAAACGTGTCACCTTTTGACTCCGAGACTTTTCAATTTCCCAAACAAGTCGAAGTGTGTGGATAATTCACCATTTCGGTCCCAAATTTAGACTCAGTCGGACACAGAACTGGGGGAAAGTGGGGTGATATGATAGAACTACTACTAAATAAAGACCTGAAGAACTTACGAGTAAACGTACAGGGACCCAGTAAATTACTACAAGAGAAGAGGTAAAAACTACGTTAAGGGTATGATTTACGACATACACTCACTTACTGTAGGTCAACGAAGTCGGAAAGGTGGGAAGAATGGGTGGAATGTGTTGTGAAGGAACCCTTTCTAAGGTACTGAAAGGTTCCTAGTTAAACCACAGAAAACACACGAGAACATTGTATATGTCTTAGGATAAACGGAATAATTTGGTCACTCATGGGAAAGATCTTTAATAAATAAATGAATAGAGAGTTGATGTGATTTGATATCTTGTCACCGTCATCAGTAGAATAGGTACACTGTACTGATATCGGATCACGTTACGGACCGTGTATCGTCCACGAGTAATGTATGAAACAACTTACTTACTTATTTACTTGTTTTAATATGAATGTAGAGTTAGACTTACTTTTAAAAAAGAGTAAATTTTATTACAAGATTACTATAAAACTGTAAACAGTTTGTCCTAAAATATTTTGAGTCCAGAAATTGCGAAATGTACATGATAAGTCTTATGTCTATTATATAAAATTTTTAAAAATAAATAAAAAATTTATATTTAAATAAATAAAATTAACCTTCTCTTATGTCTATTATAAAATTGAGAGTGTATATTTTACCGTCACACCTACAATTACGTACTTCGTTCACGACTGTTGAAAAGTTTTATGGATAACTTAAAGTAACATCTTAAAATTAGATATACAATTGATTTTACAGTAGAATAGGAGTTTATTTTTAGACAGTACGAAACTTCGGAAGACAAAATTAACACCCCTTTAGGGTATTAAATTACTGGTTTTTTTAACGTCCTTTATTAGTCTTTTCTTAAAAACTAGAGGTCAACAATGACACTTACCTAGACAACGATAAAAAGAACGGAGTTCTTTTCTATTCTATTGGAGAATAGTGGTACGGACTCCTTTATCTTTAAGTATGTTGACAATAGTCTTAAATACGTTTTACAAAGAGTCTTCTGCACTAAAAGGTCGAGTCTGTAAGAGACTAAGCTTTAGTCGGTTTATTTTTCTTCTCTATCTACCCTATTTTATGTTTACCCCTCTTCATTTTTAAGGAACTTTCTTTCATTGGAAAATGTGTCAAAATTTTTAACGTTTCTTCAGTTGACGAAACAACACTGTGGAGTATGTTCAGAAATACCACTGAACTCTTCGGTGGACAAATAAGATATGTCTTAGTTCCTTCATCTGTAGCTCCTCCGGTGTCAATAGGAGGCTATATTGGAACTCCCTTCTCACAGTAACTGGTTTATGATTAAAGGGTCTATGTCAGTATCGTAACGGTGTGTTATTACTCTTATTTACCAGATAATATGTAACTTTATTAATAACCATTTTATTTCGTTGTTGATATCGTAAAAAGTTATTGGATGGGGTCATAGGTTCTCGAGTATTAGATCCCTTCTCTTACGGGACTTGAGACCGGAAGGATTTACACCGTCTTATAGATTTTGAGATCATTGTGTTACAACTTTATGTTCAAGGTGACCCTATTTGTTTATGTTGTTTATTCTATAAGGTGTCGGTCTTGTGGTGTACGTCTTAAATGGTTCCTTTAAGACTCTTGGTAAAGTCATTGAGAACCTAGGGTGTCCTAAAAGCTTAAGAAAAAAAAAAAAAAAAAAAAACCTCTGATAAAACAGTCTCTCAAGGATAAAGACGGACAACCCGTGACCCCTGTATTTACTTCCTCTTGACGGTGAAGGATTGTTCTGAAGGTTCTGTGTAAAGTCTCGAACTTTACTGTTAAAATAATAAAAAAATTTATGTTTACATAAATAAAATTAACCTCCAATTAATGAAATGTCATAACATAACCAAAACGGTATGTAGTTTTACTTAGACGGTGTCCTTATGTACACAAGGGGTAGGACTTGGGGGAGGGAAAAGGGAGGGGCATGGTAGGAAGACCTAGTAGAGTCACGTGGTCGGGGTTCGTAGGTCCTAGTACGTAGTTTGGACCTGACCTTTAAACAAAGTATATACTATAATATGTACAAAGTTACGGTAAGAGGGTTTAGTAGGGTGGGAGCGGGAGAGGGTGTCTCAGGTTTTTGACAAGATATGTAGACACAGAGAAAACGACAGAGCGTATGTCTCAATAACAAGTCAAGTCAAGTCAACGATTCAACACAGGCTGGGAAACGCTGGGGTACTTAGCGTCGTGCGGTCTGGAGGGACAGGTAGTGGTTGAGGGTCTCAAATGAGTTTGAGTGTAGGTAACTCAGTCACTACGGTAGGTCAGTAGAGTAGGAGCCAGTAGAGGAAGAGGAGGACGGGGGTTAGGGAGGGTCGTAGTCTCAGAAATGGTTACTCAGTTGAGAAGTGTACTCCACCGGTTTCATGACCTCAAAGTCGAAATCGTAGTAAGGAAGGTTTCTTTAGGGTCCCAACTAGAGGAAGTCTTACCTAACCAACCTAGAGAAACGTCAGGTTCCCTTAGAGTTCTCAGAAGAGGTTGTGGTGTCAAGTTTTCGTAGTTAAGAAGCCACGAGTCGAAAGAAATGTCAGGTTGAGAGTGTAGGTATGTACTGGTGTCCTTTTTGGAGTAGGAACTGGTCTACCTGGAATCAACCGTTTCATTACAGAGACGAAAACTTATACGATAGATCCAACCAGTATTGAAAAGAAGGTTCCTCATTCGCAGAAAATTAAAGTACGACGTCAGAGGTAGACGTTACTAAAACCTCGGGGGGTTTTATTTCAGACTGTGGCAAAGGTGACAAATGGGTAGATAAAGGTTACTTCACTACCCTGGCCTACGGTGCTAGAAGCAAAAGACTTACAACTTGAAATTCGGTTGAAAAAGTGAGAGTTGAAAGTGAAAGTAGTTCTCCGAAAAATCAAGGAGAAGTGAAAGACGGTATTCCCACCACAGTAGACGTATAGACTCCAATAACTATAAAGAGGGTCGTTAGAAGTAAGGTCGAACAAAGAAGGTCAGGTGGCAAAGAGTACTACATGAGACGTATAGTCAATTTATTCGTCCCACTGTTATATGTCGGAACTACATGAGGAAAAGGATAAACCTTGGTCAGACAACAAGGTACAGGTCAAGATTGACAACGAAGGACTGGACGTATGTCTAAAGAGTTCTCCGTCCAGTCCACCAGACCATAAGGGTAGAAAGAGTCTTAAAAGGTATCTAATAACACTAGGTGTCTCAGTTTCCGAAACCGTATCACTTATTTCGTCTTTATCTACAGGAAGACCTTGAGAGAACGAAAAAGGTACTAGGTCGCCTACAACTGGTAAACTAGAGACCAAGGAGACGGAAAAGATTTTGGTCGAACTTGTAGTCCTTCAAGTGCCAAGTGCATAACGCCTTCGGACCGAACCTCTTAAAACTCGTAATGAAATGATCGTACACTCTACTCACGTTAACACGTCATCAAACTCGTAAGAAACCGTAACGGAAAGAAACCCTAACCTTACTTTTGCCTGGAAAAGGTCAGGACACCGGTGACGACTCAAAAGGTTTAAACAACCGTATAACTCACGTCGTGAAAGTGTCGTAGTAGAAAGTCCTAAACTTAATCGAGGTGACCTTAAGGTAGTAGAGGTGATCGAAACAAGCATCATTACGAAAGATTCCGGGTGAACTGAAGTGTAAGGTCCTACAGACCGAGATCCACTCACTAGTGTGGTAGTACTAATAGGCCCAGTACTTCTAGAAAAAACATGTCAAGAAGACACATAAGAACGGTGAACAGAATTATAGAAGACGAAGACAATCCAGGTATGGTAAAGACAGGAAATAGCTCGGGTAGAAACGTGCTTTATAAGGGAACCATAGAGACTAAAAAAACTTCTCTAGAGATCAGAAAGGGTAAGACAAGAAAAGGAGATAAATAAACATAACTAGTGACTCCTTCCGAAAGAATAGAGAAGAACGATAAGAAACCTTGAGACGTAAGTCTACGAATATAGACAGGAAAAGAGGAAACGGAAAACGGAGAGAAGAAAAGTGTCGATAAACATTCCGGAGGGGTCTGTCGGTAAAACGAAAAAACGTAAAGAAAAGGTACCCCTACCAGAACTTTTAAGGTATATATACGCAATCATATGACATAACCACAAAAAGAAAGACCGAATAAAGTGAGACATATTATCCGAGGTCAAAGTAGGTGGAATAATCTTGACTAAGTTTACATAAGAAAAATTACCGACTCATTATGAGGTAACACATATACATGGTGTCGAAAGAATAGGTAAGTAGACGACTACCTGTAGATCCAACGAAGGTACAGGATCGATAATATATGTCACGACGCTACTTGTAACCCCATGTGCATAGAGAAAGTTAAGACCAAAGGAACCACACATACGGGTCGTCACCCTAACGACCCAGTATACCGTCAAGATAAAGGTCAAAAAATTCCTTAGAGGTGTGACAAGAGGTATCACCGACATGATCAAACGTAAGGGTGGTTGTCACATTCTCCCAAGGGAAAAGAGGTGTGGGAGAGGTCGTAAATAACGAACATCTGAAAACCTACCGTCGGTAAGACTGAGCACACTTTACCATGGAGTAACACCAGAACTAAACGTAAAGAGACTATTACTCATTACAACTCGTAGAAAAGTACACAAATAATCGGTAGACATACAGAAGAAACCTCTTTACAGATAAATCAAGAATCCGGGTAAAAAACTAACGTAACAAATAAAAAGACCTTAACTCGACGTCCACAACGAACATATAAAAACTCTAATCAACAAACAGTCAACGAAGTAAACGATAATAAAAGAGGGTAAGACTTCCGACAGAAAAGTGGAACGAAAATCAAAGGAAACAACACGTCTTCGAAAATTCAAATTAATCCAGGGTAAACAAATAAAAACGAAATTAAAGGTTATAAGACCCTCCACCCAGTATCTCCTAGGACGACACTAAATACAACCTCTCACAAAACGGATACAAGAGGACATCCTCAAAATATCAAAGACCAGAATGCAAATCTAACAATCAGGTAAAACTAAAATCAAAACACATACCACAATCTTTCATAAGATCAAAGTCAAAAAAATGTTCCCCAACTAGTCAAAAGGGTCGTGATGAACAATTTCTCTAACAGAAATTAGGTAACATATAAGAACAGAGGAAACAGTTTCTATTCCACAGGTATCCACGCACCTAAATAGAGACCCGAAGGATAAAGCAAGGTAACTAGATATAAAGACAGAAACACAGTCATGGTATGACAGAACTACTGACACCGAAACATCATCTCGGATTTCAGTCCGTCCAACTAAGGAGGTCATGGTAAGAAGAAAGAGTTCTAACGAAACCGATAAGCTCCAAAATACATAAAGGTATGTTTAACACTTTAATAAATAAGATCGACACACTTTTTATGGTAACCATCGAACTATCCCCAACGTAACTTAGATATTTAACGAAACCCATTGTATGAGTAAAGTGATATAACTAAGAAGACTAGGTACTTGTACCATATAAAGAGGTAGATAATCACAGGAGAAACTAAAGAAAGTGGTCACAAAATATCAAAAGATACATATCCAGAAATCAAAGAAATCCATCTAATAAGGATTCATAAAATAAGAAAAACAACGTTACCATTTACCTTAACAAAGGAATTAAAGAGAAAGATAAAAGAGTAATAATCACATATCCTTACTTTCCCTAGAGACATATAACTAAAATATAGGACGTTGAAATGATATAAGTATCTAATCGAGATCATTAAAAGACCACCTCAGAAATCCCAAAAGATACATCTCCTAGTACGGTAGACGTTTGTCACTCTCAAAATTAAGAAGAAAAGGTTAAACCTAATGAAAATAAAGAAAAAGACGAGACTAACGTACCGGTTTTGAAGGTTTTGATACAACTTATCATCACCACTTTAACCCGTGGGAACAGAACAAGGACTGAAATTCCCTTTACGAAAGTTAAAAAGTGGTAACTCCTATTACAAACGACACCCAAACAGTATATATCGAAAATAATACAACTCCATACAAGGAAGATAAGGACGAAAGACCTCTCAAAAATAGTATTTACCTACAACTTAAAACAGTTTCCGGAAGAGACGTAGATAACTCTATTAGTATACCGAAAATAAAAAGTTAAACAATTACACCACTTAATGTAACTAACTAAACGCCTATAACTTCTTAGGAACGTAGGGACCCTATTTCAGGTCAACCAGTACCAAATACTAAAAAAATTATACAACAACCTAAGACTAACGATCTTAAAACACTTCCTAAAAACGTAGATACAAGTAGTCACTATAACCGGACATCAAAAGAAAAAAACACCATAGAAACAGTCCAAAACCATAATCCCACAACCACCGGAGTATCTTACTCAAACCTTCAAATGGAAGGAGACGTTAAAAGACCTTCTCAAACTCATCCTATCCACAATCGAGAAGAGCTTTAACAACCATCTTAAGTCGACACTTCGGCAGACCTGGACCCGAAAACAAACGACCTTCTAAAGACTAATATCAAAGTTAAAGGCACGTACACTACCCAGACAATTCTAAAAGATAAAGAAGGCCAAGTCAAAACCTTTCGACATGAAAAGATTCTTAAACAGGTAAAGAAGGTGCAACAGGTAAAATAACCGTATTTTGACGACTATCATCAGAGAATACTAGGAAACATAAAGACACAACACACAACACTAGAGAGGTAAAAGTAAAGATTAAAATAGCTTAACTAAAAAGAGGAAACAAAGAACTACTCTCAGAACGATTACCTAACAGTTAAAATAAATAGGAAAGTTTCTTGGTCGAAAACCGAAACAACTAAAAACGATACCAGAGAAAACAAAGAAAACGTAAATAAAGACGGGATTAAAAATTCTAAAGAAAGGAAGATGATTGGGACCCCAAGAAGTAATGAAGGAAAAGATCAACGAAATCCACATCTCAATCCAATAAATAAACTGAAAAAAGAACAAAGAACTCCATACGGACATAACGATACTTGAAAGGGGAATTGTGACGAAAATGTCACAGGGTGTCCAAAACCCAACAACACAAAAGTAAAAGTAAGTAAAGATACCTATAAAAATAAAGAAAAAACTAAAGAAGACACTAAACAACCAATAAGTGATCTCACAACAAGTCGGAGGTATACAACCTTAAAAATTATCAAAAAGAGGACATTAACTCTAGATTAGAATGACGTAACATCAGTCTTTTCTACGAACCTTACTAAAGTTAAAAAAACTTAAATGGTTCCGATCTAAATACCGGGTCCTACACGAGATAGGACCTCTTCCAAGGTACACACGAACTCTTTTTCCACTTTAAGTAACAAAACCCCACTTTACAGGATATCTCTAGTTAATCCAGATTGACCAGATAACATAGTAAATTTCAAACACAAAGGAACAATTAAAAGACAAATCAACTAGATGGGTATCCACACTCACCCCATAATTTCAGAGGGTGATAATAACACAATAACAATTAAAGGGGAAGGTATGAGCAATCGTAAACAGAATGTATAACACCACGAGGATACAACCCACGTATACATAAATATTAACAATATAGAAGAAGAACCTAACTAGGAAACTAGTAATACATCACAGGAACAAACAGAGAAAAGTGTCGGAAACAAAATTTCAGATAAAATAGACTATACTCAAAACGATGAGGACGAAAGAAAACCAGAAATAAATGTACCTTTTAGAAAAAGGTCGGGAAGTGAAAGTCAGACATACACAGGGGACAAAACTCCACCCAGAGAAAATCTGTTGTATATATCCCCAGAATAAAAACATAGGTAAGTCGGTCAGAAACAGAAAACCAACCCCGTAAGTTGGGTAAATGCAAATTCCATTAATAACTTTTCATACTAGGGCAACGGTAAATGAAATAACAAAACCCAAACACAAATATGTGGAAACAACACAAAGGACAGATCTCTTCTAGGAAATCGTAAACAATCTCTCGACCAAACCACCACGACTTAAGAGAGTCGAAAACGAACAGACATTTCGAAAACTAAAGAGGAAGTATAAACTTACTCTAGGAACGACCCATGTCATTAGACCCGACATCCAATAAAAGAAAGTAGTGAAATTCATACAGAACGGTAAGGGAGGACCGGACTTCTCAAAGATAACTTTCTAGTCGACCATAGGAATACCCTTAGGGGAACACACAATAAACAACAAAAAGGGAACGACGAAAATTATAAACAAGAGACACAAACTAGAAACAATTAAACTAATTATACACAGAACCCCATAAAACGGAACCCAAATAGGACAAACCCTGAGACCCAAAGAACCTGAACCCACTAATAAAGGAAGGGGTAAAATCCCTTCAAAAGTTGCTAATAGAGGAGTTCCTAAAAGAGTACCAGAAAGAAAAACAGAAGAAGAAGACCCTGAGGATACCAAACTTACAACCCCGCAAATTGTGACAGGACCTCCAGAGACTCAAACGGGAGTAAAGAAAATTAAGCAAAAAGAAAAAAGGAGAGACTAAGTAAATAAAGATGGTAAGATAGAAGATAAAGTGATTAGGATAGAAGGCGGAGGTCTCACAAAAAATAGAGTAAATAACGTAATAAGTAATATATAACTGAGAAAAAATAAAGAAGATCCAGGAACAATTTGGAAAGAACGTAGAAGAGTCAGGAACAGAGGTCTGATAAATAGACACTAAGGTAAAACTAAAGTTCTACAACCTAGTAAAAGTGATAGTAATAAGCCTTAAGAAAGAGTCCATCTAAGGGATAGAGAAGGAGAAAACAAACCAAACCACCCGAAAATAGGACAAGGAAATGAACCATCCATAAGGAGACAGAGAAGTAGAACAAATATAACGACTCAAACCTCACAGGAAAGACATAAGACCGTCAAACACCTCAAGAGAAATAACACCTCAAAGGAGAGACACCCACCCCAACATGTCCACCGAACAGTTCCAAAGAACCAATCCCTTCGAACACAGCCACAAGACCACCCACCTCTACCTAAAGAAGATAAAGGAAAGCTTCTGTTACCCGACGAAAAGACCCACGGACTACAGGAGACGACCGTAAGTTTTCAACAAAACACCTTAAATGAGTCGTAAATTTACAAGAAAACTACTTAAACACTCCTCTTTCACCAGAGGGACAGGATAAGGAGGTGGTAGAAATCCTGACAGGGGAGACTTTACTGTTAAAATAACACCGACCCTCTGTGTTCATGTGACGAACTAAGGACGGGTTCCTATAATTTCACCGGACCCCTTGTTTCCATCTCCAACACAACCCTAGTAGGTCCTATCAGTTTGGTTCTCAAATATTCGTCGAAGAAAATAAAGAAATTTTTTATAAATTAAAAGAGGGTAAGACACCCAACAGAAAAGTGTAACAACCACACAACCCCTCCCCGATGCCCCTCAACGTAACCCAGAAACAACACCACGTACCGGAAAACAACACCGTATCTCCGAAAGAGATACACGGGACGTCGTATGTTCTAAAATCAAGGGACTGGTCCCTACCTTGAGTACAGGGAACGTGACCTTTCGTCTAAGAATTGGTAACCTGGTGGTCCCTTTCAGTAAAGGCACCTACTTTCGTCAAAGTTACCTAGTCTACACCCGGTGTACCTTTTCTAGGTTGGTTCTCAGTAAACTCCACGACAGTTCATCCTAGTGAATGTCTCACTTCTTGGGATCGTCTTCCCCTCGACGTTTTCTCAGTGTTCACTTGTTATCCGTATCTTTACACGTTTTGTCCATTGTACTGGATATCTTCTCTCCAGAGGTCCTTTCGTTAAAAGACTTTCTGGATTCTTTCAGGGGTCTTTTCTCAGTCGAAACTTATGATTTTTTAAAGAATAAATGATAAGGAGGTTGGGGTTCTCCAGTCTTTGACCGATCGGTCGACCTCATCCTCTTCTTTTCTTTTTATCATATTTCACCTCTCTTCTTTGGTCGGTACGTAGGAAGGGGTGGAAACAACGACGTCCGACGGTCCGAGTTCGGGACGGGTTGATCCCCTTATAAACGGTAATTTCTATTCCACCTTAAAAATAGTCCTAGAACCCGATCTGTAAAACCGGAGTCTGAGCTTTGATACAAACGTGGATTCTTGTAACTGGATTCTCCTTTTCAGTACCTTGGATGGGTACAAGGGTGTACACGAACCGTTCTTAATAGGAGTGACTTACGTGAAACTCTCCGTCACGCTTTGGTATTATTTCTACACAAAACTAAGGTAAATGGTCAGTATACAAGTGATTTACCCCAATGATCCTGTAAATGTAAACATATGAGCCTTAAATAAAAAGAATTAAAACAATAACTCCATATCAACTACATGTGATAGTATATTTACAGTCCATATGTTGTATCACTAAGTACCAAAAAAAAATTTCATGACTTAAAATTTTTTCAAATAACGACTTGTTACCAGACCAGGACCTTTCTCTTGGTACAGTCCTAAGATTTGTGACTTTACCCTTTTTTTTCATAAAGTTTTCACGTATGTTTGAAACCAGACCACCACTGTCCGTAGGTACCCGTTGTTTTAAAGACTTTAAGATATTTGAACAGACCAAAGACAAAAAGAGGTTTACTGAGTTCCACAAATCCCTCTAGTATCAATGAAATTCTCTCTATGGGAGGAAAACCTCTATGGGAGGTTTTCCCATCTCTAATGAGTTTTCCTATCCATGTTTAGTCGTTCTTTTTGAGATTCCCAAAAAGTATCCGTTCACCCTGTTTTATGTTTATCTATGTGTTCTTTTTATGTTGATATATTACTTTATTATACCCTTTTATAAGTCGAGTGAATTATTTGTGTATTTCATAAAATTTTAAATAAAAATTAACTCATTTGAACATTTTTAATTTTCACTTATGGTCACAATTACTTCCATATAACTTTCTCAGAGTGTGTAACGACTATTAAACCGTATTTGAATCTCGGTTTAATACCAACATTAAAAATAAACATAAAAATTGAAAAATAAAACTTTTGAAAGATCTAAATGTTTCGTCTTTGAAGATGAGAAGTAGATCTAACTGATCAATAAATGAAACAATAAAAGTTAAAATAAAACCATAATATTTGTAATAGTAATAGTAACAGTAATAATTACTGGTAGACTCTTATTCAAGGTCTGCAGTGTGGTAAGACGGGGAAATGGTATTTATGAAGTCACACATAGAGGATTCTTATTCCTATAAGAGAAGTAAGAGAATATGTTGGTACCACATTGATAGTTTAAATCTTTTACATTAAAACTATGTTATGATAATGGTTTATGTATCAGTCAACCGTCTAGAATGGTCAACGACTCATCAAAGGAAATACATAGGAAACGAAGTTGGTACTAGACGAAGACACAGGGAGTAACGAAACTTAACGAGACAGACAAATCAGAGAACATTCGACATGGGCAAGGAGGCGAAAACAGAAAGTGACGTGACTGTAAAAACTTTTTTCTAACTGTCAACAAATCATCTTACGGGAAGTTACTTTCAAACAGATTCTCAAGGAGTACTAATGTGCGTCCGAAAAAACCATACTCAAAGATTAAAAACTGGATTATTAAAGGTGAAGACCCTTAGATAATACTTCTTTATTATCATTCATTTTTTATCAAAATTACAACATAAATATACTCTACTCCTTACAGGTGATTTGGATAAGACTATTAGTAAAATACTATATTCAGTTTAGTAATACAACATATGGAATTTTCATATGTCTTGACATACAGTCAAAAGAGTGTTATTTTGACCACCTTTTGGGGTTAAATATACCGAGGTTTCGTCGTGTTTATAGTTTATTATTATTTTAATGTCGGGTGTACAAGACTCTCGTACATGAGTTGTTGGTCGTCATACAAGACAACAAATACACGAAGTAGAATAAATTAGAGGGAGGCGGTATTTAGGAAGGAGAGAGGTCCATTCTACTGAAACCCTTTTAACGGATTTTGAACGACATTTCTTTATAAATAAAGAAGGAATCACAGGTCACACGTATACGAGTCCAACTCCTTCTACCCCCACCGTCACGGTCTGGACCCTCTGCCTTAGGAATGGTGGAAAACAGATACAAGAGGACCTATCAGGAATGGTACCTAACGGTCCGACGTGCTCCATAGGGGATTCTCTGTTACCGTAAATATCTTTACCGTCAGTGTACCATCGACCAAAGTACCCGAAACCCTATTTCGGACTTAAGAAACGGTCCTGGAAGCGTGAGTCCAGGACGGGTGGAAGGTTCAAAGTAAAGAACGGAGAAGTCAGACGTGAGAGACCCGAGGTAATATGAAAATTAAGGGTCCCACCCGTCACCACAGAGGACCGAGGGACGGAAACGTACGTCACAAAGAAGACGAACCTTATAGGACTTACGCGAGAAGAGACGCACCACTTACGAACGAACAGTAAATTCTGGTCAAGGGTACAGTGACCCAGTCATTTCAGTAAGAAGGAGTCGCTACTAAAGAGACGGTTGTGGGAGAGTGGTCTTATTTAGTAAAGGACAGACACGAAGGAGTGAGAGTGTCTCAAAACACGTCGTTTTGTAAGGACTAACAGGGTGCCTTGAGTTCGGAGAAGAAAGGGACCACTGTACATAGAACGACGATCTAGTACTCAAGACCCTTCAGTGTCTCGTTCATACAATTACCAAAACGGGAATCATCGTAAATCAAGTCTTGACTGTACACCCTTGGTGAACTATTCATAAACCCCTTAATTTCCTTCCATGTATTTACTACTCTCCTAAGTAAGTAAGTAAGTGTTTAATTAGGTTCCAGGAAGAAAGATCAATATTTTGCGATATCGTACTTATAAAGGATAACTACTTTATCGTAACATATAATCTTATACCGGATTAAATGTGAATTTTATGAATATATATCATTGTATTGGTGTATTCTATATATATATATATATGTGTGTATATACACACACACATATATGTCATCAAGGGGGAATAGGTTTCCCCTATACAAAGGTCTGGGAGTCACCCACGGACTTAGACACCTATCATAACTTGATATGGATATGATAAAAAGGATTTGTATGTATGATACTATGTCAAATTAAATACTTAATCCGTTCATTCTCTAATTAATACTGATTGTTATTTTATATTTTTAACATCGTTACATGATGTTACTCAATACACTTACGTCAGATGAAAAACGTGTTTAAATTACCTAAAAAGAATAATTATTCGTGGATAGCACATGACACCAGTATTGAAAGCATCAAATTTCACCCCGTCGTTTTGATCATACTTAAAGAAAAAGGCAAAAGTGTTAAAATACCTATCTTATAAGTAAGAATGGTGTCTAGAACTGTTGGAGTTGTGTACTAAAAAAAAGAAAGGAAAATTCTTGAAAGTGGAAAACTGAATTTTCTTCGTGAAACGCCGAAGAGGAACCGTATCGGTTTAAGGTCTATCGATAAGAATGTGAAACACTGACAATCATTCATTTTTCGCTTCGAATTTGTGTCCGTGACACTATGACGTATACTATTGATTCTCTCAACGATTCACTGATGACCGTTTATGTGACTTGTTTCCCTACTAAGTACCGACTCCACCCTTCCTCGTCCCGTCACCCTCTCAAGTAGTACTATGAATCTTGTCACACGTAAAATTTGGAATACGAATAAAGAACTTTAAAAGGAAAATATAAAAGTCTGACACCAACTGACTCCCATTGACTTTGGTACGTTTCACTTCGGCACTACTCTCCCTGATTATACATGTATAATTGTTTCTCAAAGAATCAAAATAAGAAAAGTATAAACGTCTAAAGAAAACTATTGTGTTCCTTACTCCAACTCCTTTAATCTTCAAGGTTTAAGATTATAAACGTGATACCGATCTAAATTTACGGTCGTGTGTTCAGAAAGACATAGACAGGAGTTAATGTGCTACTGAACGATCGTTATTAGGTACATGATCAAACTAAAGAGTTGAGTTCTTTATTCATGTTTTGTCTCGACCTTATATAAGTATTTTTCCATATTGGTTTTTTAAGTTCTCACATTTTTTCCGAGATTGAAGGAGGACTTTCCGTGTACATGAATCGGTGAGGATAAGTTTAAGTTAAATTGTTTATAAATAATTTACAGGTGAGAGACAAGTTATAACCTAGTTGAAAAGTAAGTAAATAAGCTGTTCTTAAGAAACTTGTAAATGTAACATGGTCCGTAATGACGTCTATTATCTCTATCTCTTTCCTTATTTTATTTTTAGGGACGGAGTACCTTTAATATAAGATCTTCGTACCCTCTATTATTTCAACGTTTATTTGTTATACGTCATACAGTCTATCATTGTTCACGATACCTCTTTTTACCTTCAACCTTTTTCTCGATCCCTTTTCCGTAACGTAACAATTCATCTACCAGTGTCTTCCACTATAAACTCACTTTCGATTACCTCCAGAACTTACCGAACCTACTATACCTTACTTTACATGTTTACAGTGGGAAAGACATATCTGGACGCCTGAAACGCAAGGTGATGCGACACCTTGCTGGACCATTACTGGACCATAAATGACCATTACTACATAAGTTGATTTGTTTTCCACGACAGTCTGACTTACTCTATGAGGAAATCCGTCTCCACCTGTGCCTGTTGAATTGAGTTTGAAATTTCTCAGGTCTCTCTGACGTACACTACAGACCACTTCTATCGTTCTTCTTACTGTATTCATTTCCCCCGGGTCCGTCATTCTTGTGACTAAAGACATCAACTTCCAGAAGGAACGAAGTTGTCTCCATTGTCTATCATCGAGCTGACATTTCTTAGAAGGACGGTTCACCCTCTCAACCCAAATTAGAGACCCAACCCTTCTAGGGGACCTCTTCCTTTACCGTTGAATGAAATCATAAGAACGGATCCTTCAGGGTACCTTCTCCTCGGACCGTCCGATCAGGTACCCGAGTGTTTTCTCAACTTGTGTTAAATCGCTTGTTTGTCGTCTCCGTTCCCTATCGTAATCAATGTGCTTCACCTCTTTGGTGATATTCAGTCAACTTCTTCCAGTGTGAACAAGTATCTCCGATAACCTTCGGTGGTTTCAATTAACTCTTTCCTTCTTTATACTACTTTGTTCATAAAATTATTTTAATTATATCGTCATCTCAGTCAACCTAACCTTATTCCTCTTCTATCTCCGTTCCTTGGTGAATTTTAGAATAAAAACAATAGGTCTACAATATTCCCACCCAGTCTTACCTTCGTCACTCTTGTTATTTCGTCACTTCAAATATGTCTCATTTACTGTCCGAAACAATCGGCTAATCTAGACTTCCCATTTCTTCTCATTCAATCTCGACTGTGTAATATTTCTCCACTCTTCTACCCCAGTAAGATACTGGTTCTTGAGATACTAGGTTTGTCCCACACTGAACGAGTCCTAGTGTATCAATCACTTTTGGACCTCGGTCTTGGGTCTTAGGTACGAAATAGGAGGTAATTTACTGCGGTTCCGTAAATTTACCGTTCACCTTTTATCACGGAAGCTGTCTTTACTCACTAATACCTCCCTATCTTTTAAACATGTTAACTCGTCTCTTCTACCTCTCAAAGACAAAACATAGATACCTTAAACCTCTATAAACTCACCTTTTTAGACCCTCTGTCCGTTGGGAAATCCCGACCTTTACGGGACATTATCAGACTCTAGAACGAGGTCAGTGAATTGGAGAGAATCGGAACCAAAGAGGTAAGTGTTTCACTCTTTTACAATAATTAATTCCCAACAATAGACAATTAATTATAAACATTTTTCAAACTTTATCCGGACCATGTTCTATTCACAATAAATTAATAAACAACATTCTTTATGCATTCTACGTTACATTTCTTTCTGTAACCGAAAGACCTCTCCATTCTTCTTCTATACCCCTTTTGATGTCCTCTTAAACTCTAGTAACTATATTTCAGACAGTATCTTCCCTCCTTAAAATATTTCTACTCTTTGTTTTGGTTTACTACGTTTCTACGTCTCTTTCTCCTTCCAGTTCTCTCCAGTATGTCATACCTTTCTTCCTCCGGAAGGTCTCATCCAACCAAAAGTTGTCTCATCGTTCATCCTCTCTTCGAGGTCTCCCTTCAGTCCTTCTCACTCTTTACCTTCGTTCCATGATGTCATAAAAAGTTTAAACGGTAGTTAAACACTGACATGGGTTCTCCTCTATTTTAAATTTTTATCCGTAAACGGATTAAATCACCTACTGTGTAAGTACCACTTTATGATCTTCCGATAATTTAAACCTCAGTAAAGATTGGTCCCTCAACTATTCAACCTCCTATTAGTACGACTGGAATGAAAGTGTTAATACATGGTTTGCGGTTCCAGTTACTCAACTTACATCGTACTCGACTGTATTCTACCCTCTAGAATTCTAAAGAAGGAGAGGTGTGTGTTTTCCAAAGGAATTGACACTTAAGACTTTTAGACTCTATAAAGATAATATGAAATAGAAACACACGTGTAGTTATATAAGACGAGATACAGTGTTTGTGTGTCTTTGTCTCTTCGGGTAGGTTTTCCGACTAAATCATGTGTCACCTTTCTTCTAAGGTCTCATTTTGTTAAAATATGTTTATTAAATAAACAAGGGTCAGACTTCTCCATGAACTTAACAAGAGAATCATAAAAAGATGCATTTAGAAACGAATATTTAAGGTCACACCATTTGTATGGACCCTCTTAAAACTTTCAGTCTTTGGTGTAAAGTTTTTGGAAGAAAGGGAAACCTATAGTGAAGTATCAGATACATTACAATCTAAATAATAGAAACAGAATATATCAAGAATATCCGTAATTACAGACTTCCCCTATCCTCTCACTATATTGTCGAGACTTCTTAATAATATGATGGACTCTTCGACTTTGGTTTCTTTCTACCATCCGTTCTATAACCTCTTCCGTTACCGTGGGGTGAGGTCATGAGAACGGACCTTTTAGGGTACCTACCTCCTCGGACCACCCGACGGCAGATACCCCAGCGTGTCTCAGCCTGTGTTGACTTCGCTGAATCGTCGTCGTCGTCGTCCGTTCTATATCTTAAGTCAAGTTTCCGTAAAATTATAATCCACCGTTTGATCCCTGATAACCTGGTCGTGAAAGTTTATCCCTATATTACACTCGATGTACACGTTAAATTTGAAAAGAAATTACTCTCGGTGTAAGATTTCTCCCTTTTTGTTTACTTTAAAATATTATAAATGGATTATTATATACGATTCATAGTAAAATGGTACACTAGGTACATTTTTAGACACTGTCCTACCAGACGTAGTAAAAAAGACGTGACAGAAGTTTTAAGAGACACATAAAATGTGTGAGTCGTGTAGGGTTAAGTCTTATTGGCGTCAACGTTTACCAGGTATCGGTGTATACCGATCACCGACGGTGTGACCTGTCATCACGTCAAGACTTGGTTTGTATCGAGTGAAAACCTAAAAGAATTCGCAGTCGACCGTTTCTCTCCGTAATATATCCCTCACGAGATCATCTCATTTGGAATCCCGTTCAGCCATTCGTACCTGAAAAGGTGAGGTCATTCGTGACCCTGAAAGACTGAAGAAAGAACTCAAACCCCAACTTGAAGAATCATGTGAAGAGTCATACGTCGTCTTTATTTGTCCCGACGTCGTATGAGAACTTGGTGTCCTTTCGCGACACGTGGCAAGGGGGTCTCTTTTCGTTAATGGAGGTCAAAAAATTTTTTAACAAATAAGGAACGTACCTAATAATGTAAATAAATTCAGTGGGGTTATTCCTACTGCCTATATATCAAACGTTTTCAACCATACATAGAGCTTCAAAGATGGTTGAAAAAAAAGAAAATTCAACGAAAAGGGGCCCGTACCACATCTATGAATTATTCCGGATCGCGTTTCTTAAGGTCCCAACCAAAGGGCTGGAGCGGTTAAAACGCCCCGCCTTCCGCGCCCAAGGGTCGAGAACGGGTGTCCGGGACCGTCGGAGTGTCGAAGCCCGTCTACCTCAAAGGCCGGAGCGAGTCACCAGTGGCCCAGTAGGCGGACGCGAGGAAAGACGGACTCCAGACCCGGGGCCCCTTCTCGCGCGGCCACCACGTTCGTAGGCCTCCCGTCAAGGCGCCACCCGGGTGTGGGAAGAGCGCGCGGCGAGGGACGCTCGGTCCGGCCCACGGCACACCGGGGCGACCGGCGGCGTCGAGACTCCAACCCGGGAGGGGGCCCCACTAAAGTCGCAACTTCCACCTTTATGCCTTCAAAGGTCGGTGCTGACTGTCTACTCCGAGCGCAGGTCGCGCCGTACGCGACGTCGCCGAGACGCCTCGCGACCCCGGGGCGACACGCGTGGGACGCTGGGATCTCCGGATCCTCGGCGGCCGCGCGGTACCGGTGCGATGGCTCGCGTCTCGCGGCGCGGAAGCGCGAGTTCTAGTTGTCCACTCTGCGCGGGGCGTCGCCTGAGCGACGGCGTGTCGGCGCCCGCTACCTCGCACCGCGGGCCGACGAGGCTCTAACACCCCCACCCCAACTCCTGCTGCGGGCGTCCCAGGGGCCCTCAGTCGACCGCCGCGGGGGCTCTGGGCCACCCCGGGCCTCGGGGGTCCGCCGACATCACCCCGGTGACGACTCGCGTCACCGGGCTTTCGACTCGCGTCAGGAGGACCATCAGGAGCCAGTGGTCGCAGAGAAGGGCCTCGGTGGAGGGGTTGGGGCGGAGCGGGCACGGCGGGAGCCCCAACTGTCCACCGGCCAGGCCCATCACGCTTCCCGCGCCCCATCACGCTTCCCGCACCCCAATCGTCACGTCCCGGTCGGCGGCTCAAAGAGCATTTGACGAGGAGGAAAACTCCGACGGGACTCTTCCCCGCTCTCTTCACTCATTTTACTCCGCTCAAAACGAGTCCGTCGACGAAGTTCTGAACCCAATAAGACTCCTCCCGAGAAAGGGGAGAACAAAATAAAAAGGTCTTTTCTTCAAACCGAGGATGGCTGTAGCGATAAAAATAAGAGACCAGGTTTCCTCGGTACTTCACCTTTTTCACTAAAAATTTTTTAAGAGGTAAATTTATTTGTTCTTTCCTTACCGGACACCGACTGTAAAAATGTAAAGATCGCGAGGTCATTTCTTCACTCCTGTCTAGATTGGGTGGTAGGTTAAGTATTATTTTTAACGTGTTTGATTTACATTCGTATAAATGACGAGTTTCAAGAGTGGTCTCCACGAAATGGACGTCAAAAAAAGGGGAGGTGACTTTTGACGACTGTTCACAAACTTCTGTAAAAACAGTACGGGACTCTTTAGATCTGACAGATCAATTTTCTATTATACTTTAAGTAGGACTTCCTAGTCGAATAATAAAATATCGGGAGTGCCCCGATCCTAATCAATCAGAAACTCGGCTCGGACACTTTCCGACCAAGGTGTCAGGTATAAACACGACGATCTGAAACTTCTCCAAACTTACTGGTCCTTAATCTTCGGGTCTTATTATTCCGCCATTCCTGAATGCCTCCCGTACAACTCGAAATAATCCGTAAAATAAAGGTGGACCACCCGTCGACACTCGTTTGGTAAAGAAAATGGAATGATAAAGAAGTAGAAATTCGATTAATCATAACACATGACACATAATTACGACATAATTGCCATCAGTTTCCAGTGTTTCATATAAAGGAACACCGGTCAAAAAAAGGTAATCCAAAGTACGGACAGCGGTACGCCCTCCCCGTTAAGCAAATCCCCGACTTCCCCTAGTTTGACTTCAAGGACTGCCTACATGGTGAACGATATCGACGACGACAAGACAGGGACACTTAAAATCCAGTCCACCACATTGAGACTGTCTTTCTAAAGACAGTCTCCCCACGCCAATTAGATTCCTCTCGACATCCTGGACACGATTAGTGAGGTTTCCTTTCACTTCACGAGTCAGCACAGACTGAGAAACGTTGGGGTACCTGACATCGGACGGTGCGAAGAGGCAGGTACCCTAAAAGGTCCGTCCTGATGACCTCACCCGACGGTAAAGGAAGAGGTCCCCTAGAAGGGCTGGGTCCCTAGCTTGGACCCAGAGGGTGTAACATCCGTTTGCGAAATGGTAGACTCGTCAGAGATTTCGTCGTCTCCCTAACCACATCAGACTCCCAATGTTCATTTCCAGGACCGACCTTAGTCTAGACGAACGGCTAACCGAGACAAAGTCTGACCTGTACGATAATTACAAATTGCGGAGATGTGAAACTCAAAAACAGACACCTTACCCCTGTGAGGATCATGGAAGGAACACACTAACAACTTTCCTAATTCACTTTATTATATATGTTTCAAGAACATCACGGACCGAGTCTTAGTTACAATTTATTTACAAACGACAGGAGTAGGTGTAATGATAGTCAAAATAGTAACAGTAGTAGTAGACGTAACGGTGGTAGAAATTCTAGAATTCTTTCTTTCAATCCTTCTTCTCGACTTCGACCTCTTGAAGGACACGTCTCTAGGGAAACCCGATCCACACTACTAGGGTCACCGTCCAACCTCAACGGAACCCCACCTACAAGAGAGTTTACCGAGGGTAGAGACACGACTCTTACAGTCTGTGCGGAAGACTTTGTCTTACACACTACCTAGACTCGTTCTTCTCGGGGTGAGTTCAATTTATTTTATAGTTTCCGAGGGATTATGAGTCCGTTCTTATTCCTAACCTATAAGGACAAATCCCCCAAGTCAAAAGGGAAACCTTCTTAAAACATATAACCCATCTCTCAACCGATTTCTCGAACCGTCTTTAATTACAAGCTACGTCACCTAATTATGTCTGGATGCATCATAATAATTGTATTATAATTTTACAGGGTGAATAACAAGTAAATGATACAGGGTATGTGACACAATGCACGAATTACCTAACATAGTAATAATATAATATACAATATAATATAGTAATAATATCGTAATCTAAGAATGTTTTTGGGATACTCTGAGTGGACTTCAGAGCATATTTTATCCTTCCACTTCGAACCGCTACAGCAACATGTTCCGGTACATTAAACAAGTTCCGGTACGTCTGTCGTCTCCGTCTTGATCGTAATGTTTCACGAGGTTTCATAAGAATTGACCATTTCACGGTAAAACTTTAAGGATTCTTAAAGGAAATTTTCGTTTGTTCCTTAACTAAAAATTTTTCTGTAGTTAAGTCATCGGCGTAACGTTTAACAAGACTAGTCACAAATTATACATTTATTTGATTGTTACACTACAAGACGTTAAAACTTCAACTTTTTCTTTTATAAAAGAGAACGTACGGATACATGATAAAAAAAATTATCTAGTTGAATGTTTTCATTCCGTCACAACTTTATACAAGTAGTCATGTAAGTCGTACCCAAACATAAAATAGTGGAGAGATGAGGCTTACTATGTTTGACGGTAATTTTTTACAAACACCCCCATTTTAACTACAAAGGATAGTTCCTTTATAAGTTTAGACTCGAGCAAGACGGATGTGGTCGGAGTTTTCTCTCACTCGTGTGATAGAGTGTCATCCTTTCCTTACTAGGGGTGACAAAGGTTTAAGGCATTGAAGGACGTTCATCGTAACGAGTCAGATCCCTGTCCCGGTTTCGTTTCCTCCTTGGACCCTTACAGGCGATCACGGACAAGGAGGCACTAACGGGACCGATAAAGAAAGTAAAAAAAAAGTTTTAATTACTTAATTATAAATAAAAGGCGACACGACCCAGAAGCAACGACGTGTCTGAAAAGAGATCAACACCGTCCCTCGTCCCCGACGAGGAGCCGACACCACGAGGTCGAAGAGTAACACTACCGAAGAGAACAACACAACCTCGTGTCCCGAAGTCCCGTGGAACCGAAGTTATCGACCCCGTGCATCCGAGTCATCAACACCGGGAGTCCGAGATCTGGTGCCCGAGTTATTAACACCGCGTACCCGAATCAACGAGGCACCGTACACCTTAGAAGGACCTTGTCCCTAGCTTGAGGACAGAGGACGTAACCGTCCTCCTAAGAAATGGTGACTCGGTGGTCCCTTCGGGAGAGAGTATAAGAATACTTCGGATTTAAAGGTACACAATCTTTAGTAGCATCCGGTAAAAAACAAAGGAAAACTCGTGGTTCATATTAACATACTACACCAACACACTGAATGTTGTCAGCTTGCAAAGAGATCTTGGGTGTCAATTCCCTCTATGTTCTCTTTTCTAGGTGGTGACTTAAAAAGACTCGAATCTAAGTCAAAGAATATTCACACTCTATAAACGGAAGTAAAGTCAAATTAACAGTGACAGAAGGACACGTGTTTCCTTTCTGATCTAGACTTAATCCATTAAGTATTATTACAAACGTAACCCCTAAAGCCCGTGAAGACGTAAGTCACAGTACTATGTCAGAAACATACTCACTGTTCAGAGTAGTTGATGGGAAAAAAAGAATGATCGTAAATCCCGAAAATACATAATATTTTTAATAACAATGACAAGACTTTTAAGTAATTTGTTTTAGAATCTAAGAAAGTTTGTGTCTTATCTATGTCTTGATCTAGTTTATAATTTCATTTCCTGGAACCCATTTCTCTTTTCTTCACGTCTTACGTCTTTTTTGTAATTACTAGGAAACCTGTAAGTCAACTTTTCCTATTTATTATTACCGAATACGAATGTATTCCCAATGACATACCATCAGAGATGTACAGTATTGAGTAAGTGGGGACACTCCATTCTTGTTAATGACAGAGGTAAAATCTTTACTTCTTTGATCCATGTTTCCTCATTACTTTTGACAAGTTTCAGTGTTTGTCGATTCCCGTCTCGATCCTAAGTCTACGTCCGTCGAAACGACGTCTTAGGAGAGGGAATTGGGGTAGATGGTACGACAGTAGAGTTAAAATAAAATTTTATTATTATTTTAATCATTATAAATAACTGACGAAAGATACACGGAAAATAGTAGACCTGAAACATATTTACATAAAGTACTAATATCTTTTCCTTGTTTTATATTACATACTATTCTTAGTAATGTCTCACTAAAATACCTTCTATTTTGGTTCGTAGGTTTTTCTGTATAACGAAAGTTCTGGTTAGGATTATTTTCTATTAAGATTGTCAGGATTTTTTTCTCTATGTTTACTTAAATACATACTTTGTTTGGGTGTCTGTACCTTTTACTTATATACTAATAGTTTTCCCTTCCCTCCTGTCGATTTAATCCTCCAACCCTAATTGTGTATATGTGATGATATATATTTTATCTATTGGTTGTTCCTGGATGGTATATCATGTTCCTTGACATGAGTTATAAAACATTATTGGATGTTACCTTTTATTAGACTTTTCCTTATATATATACACACACACACACACACATATATATATATATATATATATATATTGACTTAGTGACACGATATGTGGACTTTGATTATACTATAACAATGATATGAATGTACTTTTTTCTTGTTAGAGTTATTGAAGACCGTATTTCTGGTCTTGTTCTTCTTCTATGACGTAACAAGGACTCTTCACAAACGACTAAAACAGGCATTTTTACTACGTTCGTAATTTTATGTACATAAGTTTACAGATTTACGTACAAACGTCACCTTATCACAATAAGAAAATGATCACTACCGTATCGTCCCACACCTACGAAAGTCCTTAATGACGCAAACAGACTACACAAGATCTGGTTTCTGGTACTCTTCTCCGAAGTCCGTTAATGTGAATCTTAAAACCAGAAAGTGTAAGTCTTAGCAACAAAAAAAAAAAGTTTCGGTGTACACTTGAAATCCTTAGATCATGTTAACTTTCTTGGAAGACGATCCCACTTGAAAAGTTTAATCTTAAAAAACTCGAGACTGTTAAGTGTACATACATATCTCGGTTTCTAATGAAGTCGTACCTTTTCTTTTATATTAATGTAATACACCAATGGATCCTTCTCTCCCTCTCGAGTCTCTTGGTCCAGAGGGTAAAGATGAAAGGTGTGTCTCGATCACTATCTTACTCCACTACAATTTTTGCAGAGTTGGAAGGGAGGACGATTGTCCGTCCCTACATTGTTATGGGTCTCAAGAACGACCTCTTACGATTCTATTTTCTCACGAATCAAGAAAAGTTACCACTTGTGGTCCACGAATAACGACAAACCCAGTTATTATTCATCGATTTCGTTGTCCTTATATGATAGGGACAAGGGTGTTTACAAGTCAGATTAAACAGTGGTCAGTCATTGATGTTTCCAAGAGACGACGACGATTCAGTGAAGTCAACACAGGCTGAGACACATTGGGGTATCTACCGTCGGGTGGTCTGAGAGGGCAGGGACCCTAAGAGGTCCGTTCTTGTGACCTCACCCGACGGTAAAGGAAGAGGTTACGTACTTTCACTTTTCACTTTCCCTTCAGCGAGACAACACAGGTTGAGAAACGCTGGGGTACCTGACGTCGGAAGGTCCGAAGACAGGTACCCTAAAAGGTCCGTTCTCATGATCTCACCCCACGGTAGCGGAAGAGGTTGTTTCCAAGAGATCCGAGGTCCTTTTATGTTCTCAAATATGTGACACCAATACGCACCAAGGACACGAAGATCTCAAACGTGATATCATCATGTGAAACGACAAACCCCATGTATCTTATTTTTGTCTTACTATAGAGAGCTTTATATATCCTTCCGTAGACATATGTCCCACGTCACTTTAGTTTATTTAACCATTTCAACCGGATCTCATATGCTAGTAATATAGTACAGGGTGACACAAGTCTAGTTTCCGTCCTAATCTTTTCGTCTTTACCGTCACCATCTTGGTCACCCTCTCGAGTCCCTTGGTCCAGAGGGTAAAGATGGTAGAAACAAGACAAGAAAGTAGACACAAGTAGTAATTTTCATTCTTTCATGTTGTTCGTTTTTACACAAAATCAATGTCGAACAATTATAAACCTACACAGTTACGTAGAAAGGTAAAAATGTTTTTATTCTAGTATGACGTATAGGACAAAATACGACATAAAAATTTAAATTTATACTTGTTGAGAGGTACAAGTAGGTACCTCCCGATGTAATATTAAATGTATCCGACACATTTTAACACAACTAATCCGTACGTCACTAAATAACTTAATTAAGAGATACTAACCCAAAATTCTACCAAAGGTTCAAAAATGTTATTACATGTATCGAACTACTTATCGAAATATGTATGTAGAAATACACAATCTCGTTTATTAAGGAAGTCTAAAGATCTTCACCCTAAGGAACGAGTTTCCTTTCTTTATAAAAAGTCTGAAAACTATGTGTACTGACTCAACAAAGGGTCAAGTTAACATGGAGAAATGTAAGGACGGTGACCGGGATGCTCAAGAGTAAAGGAGTGTAAGTGTGGGGACGGACCAAAATAGTAAGGAAATTTAGAAACAACCTTTAGAACTGGGAAAGAGGAACTATACAGAATAGAAAAGGACAAGTCAAAGAGAGGATCTAGGGACATACTGGAGACTTCAGTAAGAAATCCCTAATTTCATCAACACCTAAAGAGGAAAAAGGAAACGGAATACATATTGATAGCTACAAAAATTAGAGACAGAAAGAGTGAAAGACGCTCTCTAAGAAAAACATGTCTCTTATCCACCTAATTAACATTTCCATCTCACAAGATCGTTGAATCAAGAAAGAACGAAGAAAAACTCTGAGATCAACCGGTGTGAAAGTAAATGAAAATGAAACGAATTGCTAGATTAAGTTAGATGGGTAGGAAATGTATTTGATCGTTAAAATTTCCTTCATCGTTTATTTTTTTAGTTCTAGACACAAGGAGTGTTTATGTAACCTCACCCATTGGAAAGGGAAGAGGTCCCCTAGAAGGGTTGGGTCCCTAGTTTGGGTCCAGAGGGCGTGACGTTCGTCTAAGAAATGGTCGACTCGGTGTTCCCTTCGGGGACTGTATCGAGTGACCTACACAAAAGGGAACCTAGTGTTATATCTCTGTCCCTGAAGAAAGTACGAAACCCTCAAAGGAGAAGGAGACCTTGACCTAAACCCCGAATATGTTGTACAATCATAGTGAGACGAGTCTTTGGAGTCTTCCGAAGTCTTCAAGAGGATAGTAAGAGTAATATGTTGACTATTAAAATTAACAAGAAGGGACACTCTTCGGTTTACATTTTTATCGTCTTCTAATCCGATTTCGCTTTACCGACAGACCCCTCCGGAATGTTTATCGACACTTTTCTTCTCTCCACTTTTCATTTCCTCTTTTCCTTTCTATACTCGTAGACTTACGTCTCAAGGTTTCTTATCGTTCTTCTCTATTCTTTCGGAAGAAGTCGCTAGTTATGTTTCTATCTCCTTTTCTTGTCTTACCCTTTCTGATCTCTAGAGAAGTTCTTTTAATTTCTATGGTTCCCTTGTAAAGTACGTTTCTACCCGAGCTATTTCCTGTCTTTACCAGACCTGGATTGTCTTCGTCTTCTATATTTCTTCTCCACGTTCTTATGCGTCTTCTTGACATGTCTTTTCTAGAAGTACTGGACCTATTAGTGCTACCACACTAGTAAGTAGATCTCGGTCTGTAGGACCTTACACTTCAGTTCACTCGGAATCTTTCGTAGTGATACTTGTTTCGATCACCTCCAATACCGTAAGGTCACCTCGATTAAGTTTAGGACTTTCTACTACGACACTTTCACGACATGAGTCATACGGTCGTTTAGACTTTTTGAGTCGATAACTCCCAGTGATACAAGGTTCACGACACGACCCGGAACCATTATGTTTCCGTTCGTTCAGTACTATAACGGCCGTTTCTTGTTTTGTAATTGAGTGTTATACCTAGTCTTTTTCTACCTCGACAGGGAACGGAGGATTGGGAGGTAGACCCACAACACGGAAGTTTCACCAGGAGAAATCCCTACACGGTGAATAAGACTGTTATGACGTCGACGACGATTCAGCGAAGTCACAGGCTGAGACACGCTGGGGTATCTGCCGTCGGATGGTCCGAGGAGGCAGGGACCCTAAGAGGTCCCTTCTCATGACCTCACACCCAACGATAAAGGAAGAGGTTACGTACTTTCACTTTTCACTTTCACTTCAGCGAGTCAGCACAGGCTGAGTCACTAGGGTACCTGACGTCGGGTGGTCAGAGGAGGCAGGTACCGTAAAAGATCCGTTCTCATGACCTCATCCCACGGTAACGGAAGAGGTAGATTGCTATAATCGTAAGAGGTTTTGTAAAAACTTTTAGGAAAATCCTAAGACGAGTCTCTTACCTCATATAAATAAAAATTTTTATTTGAGTCACCATATTTTAGAAAAGGGAAACTGTATCTTAGATAAACAAAGAACAAATTTTACAAATTTTTTATTTCTGTTATATCTACTATTGTATCGTTCATGGATTCCCGGGTGACTGGTCTCAATTGTTTGCAATTGTAAACCAAGAAAAACAAAATCTATAAAAATTTACTTTTTGATCTTGTAATGTCTATTTAAACTTCAGGAGGCAATAAGATAAGAGGTTAAGACAAGAGGGAAGAGCAAGTCTCCGGTCCTAATAGTGGTTCAACATACAAATCACACACACACACAAACAAACATGTATAGTTATTTGTTATATAATACACCAAAGACCTTACTCGGTGTTAGTAATCGTCAATTCGTTCAGACAATTTAATTCATTAAAAGCTAACTCAATTTACCTCGGCACAAAAATCTAATGAGAAGTTCACCGAGACTTTCGATAACGTTCCTCCTGAAGGTTTTCACTAAAGTCCTTTTGTCGAGATAGACTTATTTAGTGCACCGTGAAAAACACATTTAAATATTTCTTGTTATCAATAAATCTACATATGTAAGACCATTACCAAAAGTTAGTGGGGAATGTAATGTCAGTGTAATGAGTAAAGGACGTTACTGGTCCTTTAAAAAGTCTTTGGAAAAAAAGAGATAGTCTACTTACATGGATACTAAACGTAAACTGGAGTTTATTCGTTACCTCAACTATTGTATAAATAAAAATTAATGTTCCAAAATTTTCGTGTCTTATTTCTTTAGAAGAGTAACGGACCTGTCAACTAATCCCTTCCATACTTCTAATCGTTCTCCCATACTATAAAGGAGTCTTTAGAAATACCCCGATAAACACTCACTTTCAACGAGTCAGTAGAGACTGACAAACGCTGGGGTACCTCATATGTGTGTCAGGTACCTTAAAAGGTCCGGTCTTATGACCTTACCCATCGGAAAGGGAAGAGGTCCCCTAGAAGGGTTGGGTCAACCCGGAACCATTTTGTCTTACCAACCCGACCTAAGAGGGTAAACTAGTCCCTCTACATCAAGGAGACAACAGGGTATGGAGTCGAATCTGTTTGACTCTTCTTACAGGTACCTCATCTTTCCGAAAAGAGGTTCAAAGAGGAAACGGAACAACAAAGTGTCCCCGTCAAGAGTCCTGTGTCGTCTGAGTCAAGACACGACAAATGAGACTTGTGAGTCCTCTTCGACCTCAGAGTGGTTCTTCAATGATGGGACTCCGGGACCAACAATCCGTCCGTTTACTCTCAACGGGTTCCTCACGATCAGGAGGACGTCATTAAATGTGGTCTCACTGGTAGGAGAAAGGGAATCCGATCCTCTTGTCGGAGTCCGAGTTTCAGGTGATTTTTACGTGAAATAGGACGATGAATTGTATATACAACGAAGCTCCGTCACGACCGGTAGACAAGAGAAGGACAACTGGAAGACAGACCAAACGACATGGATGGCCATAAAGTGAGAAACTATGGACAATAGTATTGTAGGGAAATCTTCCTAGAAGTTGAACGGATAAAAAATTTTAATTAAAAATGACCTCATATCAACTAAATGTCACAACAATCAAAGACGACATGGTCGTTTTCTTAGTCAACATGTGCATGTATATAGGTGAGAAAAAATCTAAGAAAAGGGTATATTCGGTAATGTCTCATAACTCATCTCGGGGGACACAATATGTCAATAATAATCATAAAATAAAATAAAAACTTAAATAAAACAAGTGAAATAAATTTACCTCCGATTAATGAAATGTTATAACATCACCAAAAACGGTATGAACTGTACTTAGGCAGTACCCACATATACACAAGCGGTAGGACTTCGGGGGAGGGTGGAGGGAGGGGTAGGGTAGGGAGACCTAGTAAGGTCACGTGGTCGGGGCTCGCGGGACAGAGTACGTAACTTGGACCTGACCGCTAGACAAAGTGTATACTATTATATGTATAAAGTTACGATAAGAGAGTCTAGTAGGGTGGGAGCGGAAGAGGGTGTCTCAGGTGTTCTGACTAGACATGTAGACACAGAGAAAACGACAGAGCGTATGTCCCAATAGTAATGGTAGAAAGATTTAAGGTATATATACGCAATCATATGACATAATCACAAAAAGAAAGACTGAATGAAGTGAGACATATTATCCGAGGTCAAAGTAGGTGGAGTAATCTTGACTAAGTTTACGTAAGAAAAATTACCGACGCATTATAAGGTAACACATATACATGGTGACGAAAGAATAGGTAAGTAGACGACTACCTGTAGACCCAACGAAGGTACAGGACCGATAACATTTGTCACGACACTACTTGTAACCCCATGTGCACAGAGAAAGTCAAGACCAAAGGAACCACACTTACGGGTCGTCACCCTAACGACCCAGTATACCGGCAAGATAAAGGTCCAAAAATTCCTTAGAGGTGTGACAAGAGGTATCACCGACATGAACAAACGTAAGGGTGGTTGTCACATTCTCCCAAGGGAAAAGAGGTGTGGGAGAGGTCGTAAATAACAAACATCTGAAAACCTATCGTCGGTAGGACTGACCGCACTCTACCATAGAGTAACACCAAAACTAAACGTAAAGAGACTATTATTGATTACAACTCGTAGAAAAGTACACACACAATCGGTAGACATACAGAAGAAGCCTCGTTTCCTTAAATCTTACCTCGTCACCCGAGGGTGTCCACCCCGCCTCCCTCATCGGGTGTAGGGCACGTCCGTTATGACCCCCCGTAACGGGTGCTTCTCAAAATGATGTTTTTATTTTGGTTCATTTGGGACCAAGACAAAACTAATGGTAGAGGTAAGAGGTAATAAGATCATAAAATATATATCATCACAAATACTGAGGTCAAACGAACAACATAGAACAACGTATGGGTTATTAAAGTAAGCCGAGTGTACTTAAAAAACTAACTGGTACTGAAAGAGATCCGCTTAGGGGAGTTTGGGGGTTGGGTTGTTCAAAAACGGAAGTCTTAAGTCGACCTTACTCGGCTAATTGTATTCACTTTTGACCTCTACCTCGAACTAACACACCGGTCCATTCCCAATTCCCGTCCTTACCTTACAACTACATTGAGTCTTCCCTTCCTTCCTTCCTCATCGTCAGGACCTCCCAATCCTCCATTCCGAAGTCGGTCCGGGACTTCCTGTCCCGCTCCTGACTGTCGACTTCGACCATCTTCCCCTTCTTTCCCCATTCTCCCTGAGGTACTCTCCCTTTTCCTCCGTCGGTGTCAGTAAGACTACCCTCCACTACAGACCCTAATCCGACCCCCCTACTCGTACCTTTCTTTCCCCAGACACAGATGTCTATGAAGTTCCCGCTAGTCGACCTGAACTCTTTGTTGATTTATAAGTAAGCGAGTAAAGCACTTATAACTAACATCAACTGTGATACAGACCGTCAGCACACAATATTCTCCACTCCTATCTCGTCACTGATTCGACTGTTCCAAGAACAGACTTTCTTCAGTAAAATGTTACCCTTCTATTATTTGTTTATTTAGTCCTTTATTGTCTATTTTGTCCATGGTACGTCTCTTACATTTTCCCGGTACAGTCCACATACCCATGGAATCTTACCAGTTCCTTCCGTAGGGACTCCTCTACTGGATACCCGGACCTGGTCCGTCCCCTCAATCGTTTACGGTGTGGGTCCCGTCTTCATCCCGACGACACAACCCTCTTTTCTCTCGGTCACACATACCTGTCTGACTCACCGCCCACCCCCGTCTCCCCTCTCACCCTCTTTACTTCTCATTTCATCCGTCTTTGTTTTAGTATTTTTCGGGAATCCTCGGTTCCTTCTACAAATTTACAATAAGGTTCACGCTACCCTTCCAAAACCCTTGTCTCCGTGCAACACTAACTGGAGACACAAATCTACCAGTGAAACCGAGGGTATCTCTTCACTTCTCGTCTTCGTTCCACTCGTCGATCCTCCAGGGTCCCTGGTCCCCTTTCCCCTACCACCGCCCTGACCCCTCGACTCTTATCTCTCCCTCTCTTCGACATTCGAGACACTACATAAAACCTCTAACTCAACTACAGAATCTACACCACACCTCCTGTCACTCTCTTTTTTTACTTAGTTCCATAGAGACCCCCCGTAATACACACCTATAATTACGAAAATTGTCCATTTTTCTGACCTACTCCTCGTTCGAAAGTCCGACTTAGTACTCAAATCAACTCCTGTATGGTTCAGATTCTAAGTATAATGTTTAAGTTGACTTTAATGGATGATCCATCAAAATAAGTCCTTAGACTCCAAGTCCCTTTTCCAGTTTCGACTATAAATTTTAACGTTCAGTAACAGTACATCTATGATAAAATTTTATTACCCCCCACCACTCCTTCTTCTGTAATCTCAATAGAACTATTTCAAAAATTATCGGTGTTTCGATTTACACATTACACTATAGTAAAAATACCGTTTTACACATATAGAGGGATGTCTCTAATTTATCTAACTATGTATACTATCCCTATACTTGTCCTGTACACGGTTGAACACTTTTCACAACTTATTGACCTACAATCCTAATAATTACTAAAAACAAAGGAACATACACTGTACACACACATATATATACATAAAATGTTCAAAAGAAGTTTCTCACAAAAACATTAACCCTTTCTATTTAAAATATTTTCTATTGTTGTGGTTCTAAATATAAGATCCTTTTAACCTATGTCTACTACGGTTACTCTTTAATACTTTTAATCTTTAAAGTCAATCACAATCCTCCTACTGAAACATGAAGAGAACATCTCAAAAACAAATTGTCTGATATCATCTAAAGTGTAAAGATACATAAACGAACGAGAGGGACAGTCTCCTAAAAGGAAAAATGGAATGTCTTAAACTACACCAGTGAAACTCCACTCGAAAGTCTCGACCGGTCAGGAAACAATATTGTAGAGAAGGATAAGACATGTTGGTCGTTACAAGATCTGTCTCGGACTAGAGAGTCCAACATAGGACCATCCATATCCATACACATACGAGTCAGTACAGGTTGAAAAACGATGAGGTCCCTGATATATAGAGGTCCGAGGAGACAGGTACGTCATAAGGTCCGGTCTTATGACCTCACCCAACGGTAAAGGATGAGGTCCCCTGGAAGGACTGGGTCCCGAACTTGGGTACAGAGAACTCAGAGAAAGTAACCGTCCGTCTAAGAAATGGTACAGGACCTCGTCTTTGTCTCGTCTCGGTGTCACCGAGAGACTTTCAGGAACAAAAATATTCGGTGATTCTATAAACCTAATAAACAATAGTGTCGTTTTGGTTTGGATGGGATTGATTATGTCTACTCGTATTGTATACCTTTTAAAGATTGCTCACCGAATTCTAACTTCGAATTCCGAACTTACTATCCAGTCCTACCTTTGATAACGAATCTTTCAGTAGTCACTCCACTCCTACTCTTACCTCTTGTCTGTCTACACGATTCATCCTTTCATCTCACCCTTTTCCTTTCTTTACCCGGATCCCTTAGTGACATTCAATCCCATTCTCTTCTCGACGTGTCTCTCCTCCTTCTACACCGTCAGACCCAACCATAATCTTTTCCTCGATTACTCCGTCAGTTTGTCCAGTCTACGGTTTAATCCTCCTGTTTCTTTCGGTAACTTAAACGGTACTGCCACCAGTCACGCTTTGAGACTCTGTCGTCAAAATCGTATCGACACCCCTTCCTTCAGTCTGAAGTGTCCAATCCCTCTCTCAGGTACGTCTCCTTTACCTCCTTCGACCACCTCTGGTGAGGAAGGTTTTCAAACCTAGTCCGTCCCCTCTTCGCCCCGTCGCCATTGTCTCCGAGATCGCACCGAATCTGAAAATGTCTTTATAACGTGTGTCGCGACTGTCTCCTGAGAAACTAGAATCTCCCTTTCGTGTACAAAAAGGTGGGGTATTTTATTCAAAATGTACACCTATTTCTATGAATGGGTTATGACAAATTATATAGTATTTGAAACGAACTGTGACGACGACGACGATTCAACGAAGTCAGCACAGGCTGAGAACGATGGGGTATCTACCGTCGGGTGGTCCGAGGGGACAGGGACCCTAAGACATCCGTTCTTGTGACCTCACCCAACGGTAAAGGAAGAGGTTACGTACTTTCACTTTTCAGTTTCACTTCAGCGAGTCAGCACAGGCTGAGAAGCACTGAGGTACCTGACGTCGGGTGGTCCGAGGAGGTAGGTACCCTAAAAGGTCCGTTCTCCTGACCTCACCCCACGGTAACGGAAGAGACAACGAACTGTGATTGTCGTTAATTTTATTAGATGAATCTATAAAAGAAGGACCCTCGAAACATTTGAGTGACAGTAACTATACATAATAGAAATTCTTGTACAATTAGGAAAGATAAAATAAAAGAAATATAAATAGAAGTACACAGACTTCATGTTTTTTTTAACATCCTTTCGCATGGTTATAATCAATGTAAAACGACAAATTGTTTGGTGTACAGTACCCAACTTAACACAGGGGCGTTTTCTAAGGATTCAGAACCACAGACACTTGTAGTAGAATAAAACCTTTATTCCAGTGACATCTATATTAGTTCAATTCTACTCCAGTGTGACCTAATCCCATTTGGGAAGGTTAGTGACCACAGGAAAACTCTTCTCTGTGGCTCGGTGTCCCTATGTCCCTTTCCTCCGGTACACTTCTGTCCTTCTCTAACCTCAATACGGTGGTGTTCGGTTCCTTGTGGTACCAGACGGTCGTTGACGGTCTTCGATCTTCTCCGTTCCTTCTTAAGAAGGGAACTCGGAAGTCTCCCTCGTCTAGGACGAGTGTGTAACTAAAACCTGGGGGTCTTGTCACACTCTTATTTAAAGACAACAAAATCCGGTGGTCCGAATACTGTTAAACAATACCGACGGGATCCTTTGATTATCTCATGGGGTTTCAATTCAGTGAATTTTGTTGTTGTCAAATCATAAAGAGCACTAAGATACCCAAACGGTAAACCCAACCCGAGTCACTCCGTCAAAACAACCAGGACGGTACCAGTAAGAACACCGACGTTAAGGGACTACCGTCCTGACTTCGACCTCGTAGATTCTGTCGGAATGAGTGTTCAGGTCTCGGAACGCCCCGTCGCCCCGACCGACACGGAGACATACACCAGAGAAAAAGAAGTCATCAGACGAGGTACAAGGAATGTATCACTTCCCTTGTAAGATTCTCCTACTTCTACCTTCGACGTTCTAAGGAACTTCGAATAAGATCACAAGTATGTTGTTGTGAATTTATCGTGTAAGGTACCAGTTTCGTTCAGTCTTCCGTTGGGTGGAAGTTCCTTGTCCCTTTGTCTGAGTCAGAGAACTACCCCCCTCGACGTTTTATTAAAAGGTGAAATTAGATAATGTTATGGGTTGTTTCTTCCACTAGTATAGGGTAAAGTTTGGAGTGTATAAATTCGACTTCCAGAACAGTAAGAGGCAAGTCTAGTACTATGGGTAAAGTGACCGTCTCTTCGACTCTTTTCTAATTTGACTGAGGAAGTCTCAATTGTTACTCAGTACGAAACACTCTCTGAAAAAACCGGGCACCTACTGTCGACATACAGACCTTCTTGTGTCGGAACGGACCTCCGTCCACTTATTTGAATTATTGAAGAACCCAAAGAGAATTTAGGGTATTAATGTGACTACCTCGGGTCTAACGTCTCGAGACACCAGGTCTCTACTTCGTCGACAAATTCCTATAGTCCCTTTCTTCCACGAACTTTTGACGATACACAGTAAGTTTCCTTATCCTAAACTCCGATTTAATTTACTACTCCTTTTACTGGTTGCTCGAGAAATAGGAGTTCTCTATGGTTTACCCGAATCTTTAAGTCACTAACGAGACCAGGACACACTCAAGACCCGACCTTTCTTAATTCCACTTATCTTCTTTTCCTACCTCACTCCGTCTCTATGGTTGGACAGTTCATACACGGTACCGGACAAAATCCTCCAAGCGAGGACATATTCAATCCTAACGAAAAATCGACGATGTTATTTATCTGTTGAGTGATTTGTCACCGAATTTATTTAATCCCCAAACAAATAAAAATAACTTATTCCTCTTAAGGTCACCAACCGTCAGATCCGAACCACACTATCGGGTTCTATAGTAACCTCTGGGTCTAAAGGAACACAAAAAAAAACAAGGTAGTAGGAATTACACACTGAGAGTAAGAGTACCGGTCTTATACCGAGAACTTTGACAAGGTGTAACTTTCTTATAATTTCTGTCCTTCACCCCTTTCTGGTTATTCCGTATAGTCTATTGACAAGAAAAGGGTCTTTGAAAGTGTCTTTGAGTGTTTACTGTAAACAATATATGGAGGAGCTAGTATAGACACAATAAAGATGAATGTTCACTCAAACCGTTTACATTCAAAAATAATCAGGTCGTGTAACGGTGGAGGTTGTTTTGATCCGAACTCAATCTTCCTTCCCCTATTACAGATAACTACCCGTTGAATAACCAGAGACGGTAACGAGGGTCGTTAACGACATGCATGTATAATCACTGTCTTAAAGGTAATACCGTTGTACGTCGGAGGTGGGGTAATTATGAACATCATCCAAGTTCGAGTAGATTAAGGAACTGGATTACTCCTCCCTATAGGTCCGAATATCCAGATTATAATTTAACCGACAATATTGTTCATTAGGGTTCTAGAGTCACCTAATTGGGTCGTCTTAGAATGAAGTACAAGTACAGTAGCAGACTATGTCCAGTCCACGAGGGGAGGTTCGTCACTGAGTCCCTGGGTCCGACGAAGGTGGAATGTCGAGACGGTAGAACCCTGAAAGTCTAAAAAGACCATAGTAGTCGACAACCGATCCTTCCTTTTTCTCACTTTCTAACACGGAGGTCAAGAAATTATGGAGTTGAAGTATCATAAAGAAAAATGTAGGGTAACTACTCCTGATGAATGTTCAGGTGACTGCACGTCTCTCCTGACTCCTTATATCAAGAACAGACCGTCGGTGAATTGTCGTTGTCTAGAAGTGACACTTTCCCCTGTACAAGAAACCCCCAGTCGATCTGCAGACACGGTGTCCCAGGGTCAGTGTTTCCTCCCCGGCAACGGTTTTACAGGTCTTTGTATACACATCCGAAGAAACGACACGTGACACGTCAACCACCTATCTATTCTCGGGACACCAGTGTCAGTGTCGTACCTACACCTTCAAGATTCCCTTCGTTTGAGGTTTTCGTATACGACTTTGGGGACGTTAAGGTCTTCTTCCGTTATCCTTACGTCCCATGTTAATAGGACACTCCGTCCATCCACTTTCAATTTTATGTTTTAATTTTAGATTAACGTCAGTTCCGGTGGTCTTTACAGTACACGTTGACTTGTGAAAGACTTTTGAGACTTCTGACTGTTCCTCGGTTCAACGAGTCGGACAGTAACAACAAAAAAAGGAAAGGACTCTTTTTAGTCGAAATTTTGTAAAATCCTTTTTGATGTTCTACTTCTATAAAAAATTTCGAAAACTCACTGTACCAATCTTACTTATAAAGTAAACTCTCCTTTGTTCTACAAAGCCTACAATTTCTTTCTCCGCAATATTTTGTAACGTGAGGATGACTTCTCATTACTATGGTATCAGGTCGGAGGGGAGACACTGTCCTCTTGAAACTACTCTTTGACTCAGTGAAATGAAAAACACTGACGAAGGGAAACTCAACCAACTCAAGAAAACAAATAAACGGAAAATTACAAAATCATTAGACACTTTAGTCAGAAAGAATAAGTACGATTATCACCTGATGATTATAATTGTTGGGTGTCCCGAACGTGACGTCTCTCTTTTGTCCAATTTGGAACTTCGTCCCTAAACTCCTCCGTTTGTTCAGACTAAGGATAGGGTTGAGATGACTAAGAGTCGTCCTCGTAGAAGGTTTTCAAGATATTGAAGGGATTCAGAATCAAAAGAGTAGACATTCTATCTTTATAATTATTATGGTTATAGTCATCCCAGTTTACTTCAATATAGAGATTTTGACGAGACATTTAATTTCTGGTAACTTGTGTATAATTACTTTATAGATATTTTACCCTTATTCACAGTACAAAGACACTAATGAGTTACTTCATTGTATACAGTGTCTGGACTGTGTCCTAGAGTGTGAACCAGTGTATCCCAGAATTTTTTCTTTTGATTTCCGTTTATACCTGTTTCACTTTATGTGACCTTTACTCTCTACCTCTTTACAATTTTTGTCTGTGTTGTCACATTCCTTTCCAAAATTTGAGTAAACGTTTCGATCGCGGGGATTTCGTATGTACGTATATATACATGAAAAAGGGTTTTATTGAAAATATCTTTTACAACCGTCAATCCATTCTAATGTCTCCCTTAAACAATCTCATTCAATCCATCGCGTACAGTACACTAGTGGTCCTTACAAATATACACTCTGCCTTTTCTTTCATTTACAACTTTTTCTTCTTCTTTACTAAGTAGGGCTTCTTGTCGTTAATATCAATCTCTAACCACTGGGTATTTGTACAAAGGATAGGAAAAGATTTTACTTTAACCAAAAAATAATGTTTTCGATATATACACTTAATGTCTTTTTCGTCTTCAAGTCTATTCGTTTTTTTAATAAAGGTCAAAAAATTGGATATTAGTGAAAATTATTGAACTAGATATATCAAATGTATGTATATGTGTATGTACGTATAAAAGATATTTTAATCTTCGTACGAATATAAGAAAAATAAATTTTGATATATTATTCGTTAAAAAGTATAGTGACTTATAAAAATGTCATGTGAAGACTTGCTTACATATTGTAAGATAACACTCCGATCAAGTATTAAATTGATTAAGAGAAAAATAGATATGAATAAAGGTCAACAAGTGGTGATCTTTATCGTGAAATGATTCATTTAAATACGTAAATTTAAATGAATGTAAAAATTACTAGGGAATCCCATTAACGATCTCTACCTTAGGGTTTGAGTTTGTATAAGTAAATATATATATTTTGAGGTATACCTTTCTCTCTCTACCTTTCTCTCTGTGTGTGTCTCTCTCTTTATGTATTTGTGAAGGAAATATGACAAGAGGAAGAGCCTCCAAAACACATTGTAGACAGAAATTTTTCTTCAAATTTTTATAAACTTTTTCTACCGTAGGGACTTGAAACGGAATTAAGAACCCCTTTCAATAACTTTCTACTAAACAAAAATTTATTCATATTTAACCATTCCAGTTATAAAATATTTAATGTATTTTTTAATTTTAATTGGAGTCTTCTGACTTGATTTTGGTAATAATACCAAGTCAGTCACTTTGATTTCCATTTAAACTAAACCTGTTTATGATAATTAAGCAATCCAAAGGAACACCGGAGTCAAAAATTTTTATTTACGAAGAGGTCTATTAGAACCAGGAAAATCTCCGATAGAAGTATTTAAATGGTTGTAAAGGTCGATATTGGTCCTTAGTTATTTCATAGGGAAAATTCAGTCACTTTACACATAAAATAACTTCTCATTTTTAATATGTTTTTACATTCTAGTGGATCTCTTTGATAATTAAACAATGTATGTTTAAGAAAGAATAACGGACAATACATAATAAATGTAAATAGACTATAAACTAAAAGATAATATAGAGGAAATCAAGTCAAGTTCAGTCAACTAGTCGACACTGGCTGAGAAACGCTGGGGTACCTGACGTCGTGCGGTCCGAAGTGACAGGTAGTGGTTGAGGACCTCGAATGAGTTTGAGTATAGGTACCTCAGTCAACTACGGTAGATTGGTAGAGTAGGAGACAGTAAGGGAAGAGGAGGACGGGAGTTAGAAAGGGTCGTAGTCCCAGAAAAGGTCACTCAGTCAAGAAACGTAGTCCACCGGTTTCATGACCTCAAAGTCGAAGTCGTGGTCAGGAAGGTTACTATAAGTCCTGACTACAGGAAATCCTACCTGACCAACCTAGAGGAACGTCAGGTTCCCTGAGAGTTCTCAGAAGAGGTTGTGTCCATAGACTATTTACAAGTAAAGAGAAAGGAGAAGAAAATCTTTTCCCTTTCACTAAACTACATTTATTAACTTAAGAGAAAACTCTAATCCTTTATTCGTGTAATAAATAAGGTATAATTTCCTTCCCCATCCATGTAAAAAATTTTTTATAAAACAAAAGACTCGTTTGAATTTATCGCTAACGAGGAGGAGGTGTCTCCTCCTATCGGAATCAGAAGTATGGTTCATCAGGACCATTAAGTCCAAAATAAAACGGTCTTCTCTCGACAGAACTCCCCGACGTATGAGATGACCCGGAATCTTCTGAGTATGTAAAGTAGAAAAACCAAGAGTCAAAGAAGTTCTGTCTCAATACTATCTACTAAAGATGTTAGGGAAAGTCTCAATTGTAGTGAAAATTTTATAAATAAATAAATAAACCGACGATGCCCAGAATCAAACCCTGAGCCTTAGAAACTAGAAGTAACCCCGTACGTCTAAGAAAATCAACGTCGTACACCCTAGGAAGTCGGAACCGTACACCCTAGGTCGAGGGGTCGGTCCCTAACTTGGGGCCGGGGGTGTGACCCTCGTGTCTAAGGGTCGGTGACCTGGTGATCACTTCAGGAACAAAATAAAAAAAATTTATTTACGAATGGTATGATTTAGGTGAGTTTACCTACTTACGGTCCAAGGTCTTGTTTAAACTCTGGGTATGGATATTTTTTACTATCGTTGATTGACACTAAAAAAAAAAACTTTAAGACAAAATGACACTTTTTCATCTGTCTAGTTGACTTATTAAACAAAAGTAACGGTCTCCTTCTGACAGGTAACCTTTGTTCCTTTCTCTATCTGTGTTATACTAATTACTAGTGATAAAATTTTTTACTTAAGAATGTAAAAACTAATAAAAAATGGTACAGGAAGTGTACATAATGAACATATTAAGAGTATTGTCGGATTTTCCAATTTCTACAAGAACAATAGGGATCCTACATCTAAACCCTTAACTCCGACTCACTCCAATATGTCAAATAGGTTCTTACATTCACCATTCGACAATATCTTTGCATCCAGATCGACTTTGGTTTTGGTGCAAGAATTGGTGAACGACGAACGATGACGGTTGACAACGACGGTCGATTGGTCGAAAGAGCGACTTTACAAAAATAGTACCGGAACGGTACCTTATACAGTGCTAACGAAAAAGGTATACGGTATTACACAAAGTAAAGTGGAGCCTACCCAGTCTCCTAATTGAAAGTTCTCTCTATCTGACACAGGTGAGATCTGTCTTGATCTCCATCGGAATGTCGTAGACGTTTAAGACACGACCACAGAGAAGGAGTGTCGAACTTATACCAGAATACTCAAACAAACAAACAAGATAGAAAGGAAATCTCATCCGGTTTTGTTGAACTAAAAAGAGAGTTAAATCGACATTTGTGTCTACGTAAAAGTTTGATTTCTAATAAATAAATAAGTAAAACGGAGAAGGTGTAATAGTTTTGATCTATGTTAGGTAATTTTCACCGAAGGGTGGAGTTCCCGAATTGGTCGAGTCACCGTATTACGTACTATAAACTAAAAGTCTACCTTCTCTCTTACAAACCCTACAACCTTCCACAACCCTCTGGAGAGAGACAAAACCACACTGTATGTCTTTCCCTACCTCAATAAAGTAAATAGAGCAACGGGTTTAGGTCTACTGAGACTGTCGTTTTCCCAAACGGTAGGATGGGAGATCTTTCCTGGGGGAAAGAAAGGTGTCAAGACAGTAGGTAGGAGTCTCTACTAGACGTCATGGATGATGAGGTCAGAATTGAACCAGAACTTATAATCGAAGGTTTCAAAAAAGTGGTGATAGGTGTCTTTCTTTACGTGTCATGTAGTGTTCAGAGGGGAAAAGTATATGTGTCTCGTGAGATAAGAAGAAAGATCGTACATAGTGTTAAACATTAGGAATTAAACACCCTAACGAGTAAAGTACAGGGGACGACGGGAGGGACGGGGAGCACCTGACCTCCGAAGTTCTCCCATTCAAAACGATTGAAAGGTTACAAATCTCGAATCGTACGCACTCACGTACGATTCAACGAAGTCAACACAGGTTGAGAAACGCTGGGACACCTGACATGGGAGGTCCGAGGAGACAGGTACCCTAAGAGGTGCGTTCTTATGACCTCACCCAATGGTAAGGGAAGGGATCCCCTAGTGAGCACAGAGAACACAGAAGAAGTAGTCGTCCGTCCATGAAATGGTGATCGTGGTGAACCCTTTAGGTCTCGAATCGTATTGTGGATCGTATAGACCACCGAGTCTAGTAGTTCTTAGACGGAACGTCCTCTGGACTCAAGTTAGGGACCCAACCCTTCTAGGGGACCTCTTCTTTTACCGTTGGGTGAGGTCATAAGAACGGACCTCTTAAGATACCTGTCTCATCAGACCGTCGGAGGTCAGGTACCCCAGTGTTTCTCAGTTTATGCTGACTCACTGATTGTGTGTGTGTGTGTGTGTGTGTGTGTGTGTGTTCACGTTTATCATCTATAAATTATTTATAAATAATTTCTTAATTATTTGATTAAAGACACCGGTCGGAAGGGACCCGGACGTTGTAGGGAAGTATCTCAAGACGGTCGGAAGAGTTCAGATTACAAACGAGGGTCGATACCTCCAAACTCCGGGTTTTAATAACCGTCACGAAGCGATGGTGTCGGGGACTTCTGGGATGACCACAAAAGAAGGACCAGATCGACACCAACCAGTACTGTATACCCGGTCACTTAAACCTTCCACTGACCGATGACAGAGTGCCTCAAGAATCCCCGTCCACGCAGGGAGGTCCCCTCGACTACCTTCCCGAGAGCCACGTCCCCTGTCTGGAGATCCTTAGTATCCTGTGGACCCAAAAGGCTGACGACTGGTAAACAAAACGGATGTAGTCCAATAGTAAGCTCCAGTGGGTGGAAGACTCCGACGAAAAGACTAACGACTGAAGTACAGGATCCGACGATTCCGGAGTGAGTCGGACGGTACATGTCGCACCATCCGGTAGAAGTCAATTGTCGCACCCAAGAAATCGGAAGGTCCTACGAACGAAAAAAAATTTATCCGTCGAGAGTTTCATAAGTATGATGTGGAGAGGACTAATTTAGTGATCCGTAGAACTTTTTGTCACTTTTTCGACTTTCCAAGACAGGCATCCTGAGGTCACTCCGACAGGAGACAGGATGAGGGATGGCATCCGACCGAGGTAAACGATATAACGACTGCTTTCCTTCTTTGACTATTTAACTTCACAGACACGTTTCATAGTCCGCAAATGGGTTTAGAGAGACGACGACGATTCAGTGAAGTCAGCACAGGCTGAGACACACTGGGGTATCTGTCGTCGGGTGGTCCGAGGGGGCAGGGACCCTAAGAGGTCCGTTCTTGTGACCTCACCCAACGGTAAAGGAAGAGGTTACGTACTTTCACTTTTCACTTTCACTTCAACGAGTCAACACAGGTTGAGAATCGTTGGGGTACCTGATGTCGGGTGGTCCGAGGAGGCAGGTACCCTAAAAGGTCCGTTCTCCTGACCTCACCCCACGGTAACGGAAGAGGTGGGTTTAGAGAGATTAGAACGTGTTAAGGTCTAGTAACCGTCTCATCTTTACGGTAGGTTGTGTACAACATATCGTGATTCTATATCTACAATTTTGACGTTTGAGTGATCTGGTTCACTATACCCTGAAATTCTACTAGTAAGTGTATTACATCCGTTCGTTTGTTTTGTTGATTTTTCTCGTGTGTGTTTTTCAAAAAAAAAAACATGGACCAAAAATATACTGCCCCGTCCTCTCCGTCTCCTTTACCTGACGTCCTTATGAATTCCCTAAGAAAGAATACTACCTTCCTCCCTGTTTAAACTTTGGAGATGTTATATGGTTATTTTACTAAGGTGAAAAGATTCACCAGAACGACAGCTTAGGTCTCTAACACCCATACATTAAGTGTTCATTAAATAGTCAAAAATTTATTCTGGAAGTTCTTCAGGTTCTTTCAATCCATTTGATCTACTACCATAGTATCTTTTTGACTTTAAATGGTTATGAAAAAGAGAAACTCGTAAGTTAAATCTCAGAGGATTGACCGTAACTTTTAGTGTACTTATAACTTATAAATTTTCCAAAATACACTGGACTTATAAAAGGAAAACTATCATTTTTACAAAATACGAATGTCGGTTTTATCTCATATTATCCCGTATACAACAGTAAGTATGGACTACATATTTCTTCATATAAAGGAATAAATAGTATACTAATTAAACTTAAACGACAAATAAAAATTACAGACAAACAGTCGACCTCTTTATCTAAATACTTAACGACAAAACATGGAATGGTTACAAAGGTGTAAAACTTTTAATTAGTTTATACCGTTCAATGACTAGGACATCTTAAATGTGCTTAAAAGATTAGAAAAGTAGTTCTTCCCATAAAAACTGTCCTCTAGAAAAAACCACAAACAGTAAAATTTTTATAAGGATGATCAAAATACCGTCTCTTTAGAAACAAAGTTTTCACACTGTCAGAGACCCCCTTTATTTATAAAGGTCGAATTTAAGACAACCATCATAACAACAATTATTCATTTGATTTCTTAAAGATTAAGGTAAGACTAAGGAGGTGTACTTCATATAATTTTTCAAGAAATGACTAGGAGATATTTAATTTTTGTTTTTCCTTCTTTTGTCTCAGTTTGTTCGTTAGACACGTCTGAAACACAACTCCAAGAAGTCCTGGAAGCTCTTTTTCTTGGAACAAAGGACCACTGGGACCTCTTCCCTTACCGATGGGTGAGGTCATAAGAACGGACTTCTTGAGGAACCTGTCTCCTCGGACCACCCGATGACAGGTACCCAACGTCTCAGTCTGTACTGACTGGCTGATTGTGGTTCTGAATTGAAACTTTATGAGACCACCCCACCCCGGAATGAACTCCACTGAAAATAACCCCTGCGGTTGCGACTCTACACTGGACGACGGTGTGAGGGAGAAGGGAGCCGGAACACAGAGATCTCGGGGTCTTCCCTCGGGAGCCAAGAGGACCAACAGAACAAAAAGGGACGTGAGAAAAACTGGACACGGAGAATCTGTTTTGTGATTGTAGTAGGAAAGATAGAATACTGGACTGAGTAATGGTCTACATGAACCAGTTATAATGTAAAGAAGGAAAGTTTCTTTATGGTGAATTACAGTTCACCGAGAAAATAAAAAAGGGAAAAGAGACTAAGTCAATGTCCCAGACTCCTTTTGACTCTGTATTTACTACAACTAAATCTAAGAGGTGGAAAGATAAGTAGGGAGGGACCGAGGTGGGTGAAGGTCGTACAAGAACCTAACACTAGGTCTGTATCGGACGTTCCCGAGACAGAAACACATGGACGGAAAGAAGATTGAGTTGGTAGAAGTTTTGGTGACGAGTCGGTCGGGTAAGAAGTCGTACTTAACCAAGCACCAACCACTCGTATGTCACCCAATAACGAGTATCTTAATCAACGTAAAAGTGACTCTATTTCAAGAATGGTTTACGTCCCAGTGCGAACTCGGTTTCGTCTTGATTGAGACCTTTTACCCTGAAAGGTCTTTGTAGTATTAGAACACCTTCTCTTAAAACACCGGACTATAGTAATGAAGTAAGCTCTCCTCTCTCACTCCACTCTCGTTTTGACTTAAGTCAAATATGGAGGTCCGGTCCGTCCCTTGTCCCGTCAGTCTGGGAGGGTCGAGCCTGGGTTACGGGGTCGAAGAGCGAAGAGAGAAACATGGACGAACACAAACATAGATAACAGCGACGACATTTGTGCAGGGAATGGACCGTGGAGTGTACCGCTCCACTTCCATCTCCGTTTCCTGACGACCCTTCAACGTCGTAGAATCCGGTCAAGGTCCTTTACCGTTTAAAAGTACAGGTCTTTATCGGGATTCCGTACTGAAGGTCATCAGTATATACCTACACTCTCAACCTGATATTTCTTTCGACTCGTGGCTTCTTAACTACGAAAACTTGACACCATAACCTCTTCTGAGAACTCTCAGGGAACCTGACGTTCCTCTAGGTTGGTCAGGTAGGATTTCCTCTAGTCAGGACTGAGAAGTAACCTTCCTAACTACGACTCGACTGCGAGGTTATAAAACCGGTGGACTACACTTCTTGACTGCGTAAACTTTTCTGGGACTACGACCCTTTCTAACCGCCGTCCTCCTCTTCCCCTGCTGTCTCTTACTCTACCAACCTACCGTAGTGGCTGAGTTACCTGTACTCAAACTTATTTGAGGCCTTCAACCACTACCTGTCCCTTCGGACCACACGACACCAGGAATCCCACCGTTTCCCAGCCTGTGCTGACTCCTTGACTTGACTTGACTTGATTACTGAAGACCCCTGTTGACGGACGTGGTCTCATAAGTGTAGGATTTAAACAACACGACTATAAATGAGAAGTCGTCATCGGAGAAATTTCGGCATGTGTCTATTCAGTGGTAGGTGACGAATCGGACGGAGACTGACGGTAGGTGTTTCAATTTACTTTTTTCTGGTCAGTCACTACCAAAGAGATGACAGTCGTGGTTAGACTGTCGGACTTATCTAAAGGGAAGTTTTTGATTTGCATATTGTAGTTTGGAAAGAAGAGACAAGTACCAACCAATCTCACATAGTGCAGACGGTACGGTAAAAACCGAAAAGATTCCGACGACGACGACGACAACAAATCAGTGATTCAACACAGACTAAGAAAACGCTGGAACACCTGACATCAGGCGGTCCGCGGAGACAGGTACCCCAAAGGGTCCGTTCTTATGACCTTACCCAACGGTAAAGAAAGAGGTCCCCTAGAAGGACTGAGTCCCTAGTTTGGGTACAGAGGACGAACCGTCCACCTAAAAAGATTTCTACATGATAAATTAACATCGTAGTTTTCTTAAACATTGTGGGGTTTTCCAGTTATTTCAACGATAACCGGAGACAATAAAATTTGGTGTCCGAAACATTCGTCCTTAGTACCGAACACTGGTAGACTAGAGGAACTGACATAGGGTGCGTGATTCCTAGAAAATTCAACAGTAATACATGACTATGTTCGTAAATGGTATAGAAATCCTCGTACACACCAAGTTCTACTCTCTCGTTCTTTCCCGACCTAACAAATAATAATTTGACTGTCCTTTGTCGGGACCGAGTACGTGATGACCAAAGTCAACCCGTTTTCTCCTATTTAATTAACGAAATATCTTTAAGAAAAGACGTAAGAAATCCCTTTTTAAAAGGTACACCCGGTTTGATAATTTGACCCGTTAAAACTCAAGTTATCGAAACTGTAACAGGGAACTTCCTTACTTTGTTTGTTGACTAAAGTAAACTCCTTTTCTGGTAAATATTATTAGATAGATGAAACGTCTATTATAAGTGTCATCTGAGTAGTGTTGTCTTGGGGGATTATAGGGGTATTAAACCCCAAAAGTAACAACCCTGAGAGGGGAAAAAAAGGAAGTGAAATTTATGAAGGAACACAAATTCCTTATTCTAAATGAATGGGTCTCGTCGACGACTAAGAAGAGGAGAGTTAGGGTTTAAATAAGTCTATGATAGTCAACCCTTAATTGTTGTAGATTTCCTGTATTTCCCCTCCTTTTGGTTAAAATTTTTGGTTCCTGACAACCGATCCACCCAACTACCATACACATATTAAGGTCCCTCCCCGAAGTGCTTCTTACCCCTTCCAGTTGTCACACACTACTTCTCTTTCCAGTTGAATCTTGTCGTACCTTTCTCCAGTGATCGACGGGTCACATAGTTTCTGTCGAAGACGTACCTTCGGACCTAATTCCTACCCTCCCTAACTCCTTCCCTTGCGACCCACCAGTCTCCTACTCCTCTCTATCCCTCGAACTCCTACTTCCCTTCCAAAAGAAGAGACTACCTTGAACCAACTCGTTCAAAGATCCTTCTTCACTCCTCGACTTACCTTTTACGAGTAGTTCTAACATGTACTTTGTAGACTACTCCTTTCTAGGACTTACTTTTGAACTTACTGTTAAGATAAAGTCATACGGAAAACGGAAGACGTAGGGTGTAGTGGGGTGGTATTTTATAAACCACGTACTTGTCTAAAACCTAAAGTTTCCTGAAGTTAAAATAACACGAGCTCTAAACAAGGAACCACTTTGCACTTCTCTGTCGAGAAATTTTTTTTTTTTTTTTTCTTAGTATCAATTACTTTTCAGTTGGAAGTCTTTAACGAGAATTGAGAAAATGGATGACGATTATACCCATAAACTTAACACAAACCCTGTATAAGGTTTTGATGAATGAACACCTTCCTAATTACTATCACCTCGACCCAAGTTTCAGAGTCACCGTTCGATTTTGGACAAGAGACGTCATCAGTCCCATTTCAAATTATTGGGAAGAAGTCTTTCGGATTTGTGCGACCCGAAAGGTAACGATTCGACGACCTTGTCCTTTTACGGTCTTTAAATTGGGAATGTCGTTAATAGAATACGTTCAATGAATCGGAAGCGACCGGAGTCAAAGGATTAAACATTTCCCTTCTATTATGGATGGAGGATCCCAACAACCTCGTAATTGACCCGATCAATTTTGTCAGGGACAGTTTGTCGTTCGTGGTTTATTAACACTCGATCGGAATATTAACATCGTTTTTATCAACATCCGAAGAGGTCCAATGTTCCTAATACCTATGATTAATGGAGACCATTACCACTTCCTGGTCCTATGGACAATTACCACTTAATGAAATTCCTATGTTGTGTTTCATTCCTTTTGTCCTTTGATAAATCGGTCGTGTAATCCAGACGTATGGGTGCCCTTCAAGAAAAAAAGGGGGATCGGTTATAAATGTTTGACGTCTAAAGTATACTTTTAAGTCTATAGATCATTGTGATCCACACATGAGGATACTACCGGACTTCGTTTCATCAGGGAGTGAAGAGGTCTATCCAGACACTAGAGTCCAAACGGATCTAATCACGGTTGGGGATGATAATCCGTACCCGGACCCTGGAGGTGTATTCCCACAAGTCCGACGAGTGACGTGTTCTATGGGTCGATACCTCGGTTTATCCCCGACTTAAGGATGTTGGACGTCACCGTAAAGAATCTCGGACTGTCCAAACCCTGAGTACAGGAAGAAAGGAGGAAAAGAGATGGACAAGGAGGAAGGAGGAGACGATCTTGGTGACTGTTAAAAAAAGTAAAGTACCGAAGACGAGTGGACACCGAAGATGTCGAAATGTTGAAGAAAACCGGAGTAGAAACACACAGAGACATGGAGACAGATGTGGTGGCACAAGTCGTTCCAGTTGATTAAACGGTTTCTAGTGTGTCAATCATCCACTACTTCGTCCTAAACTTAGTTCCAATAGTGAACAACCTTTTAATAATGACACGTTCAATCGTACTCCTATAACTTCCATTTGAAGAATAATTTAAAAAAAATAATTTTTTAAGGATACATCTGAAGGAACCCTTTTAATCCTGTTCAAAATAACAACTGAAAATAAGGATCATTGTATGTTGTACGTAAATTTGATTAAACAATAAAGGATTCGATTCCTTTTGACCTTTTACCTGTTTCAACCAGGATCTCACAGGGTTCCGTGTCACACAAACAAGACAGGGACTCTGTGTCCAAATTCTACGTACAGACTCTGATCGGAACTTTCGAACTAATATGGAAGAGGTGACAGGTAGGGAGGACCTTCTTCTCACCTGTGGGTAAGGGTGGCAACGAAACACCCTGAACAATAGAGGGAGTCTGGGGATTCGATTGGTACCCTACCAGACCGAGGTAAAGAGATCGCAGGGACATACTCTCTGACCTTCATCTAATTTGACTATGTCACTGGACTGTAGTGTCATCCAAACCACACACACACGATTCAGTGAAGTCAGCACAGGTTGAGACACATTGCGATACCTGACATCGGACGGTCCGAAGAGACAGGTACCCTAAGAGGCCCGTTCTTATGACCTCACCCAACGGTACGGGAGGTGGTCGCCTAGAAGGGCTGGGTCCTTAGTGTGGTCGTAGAGGACGTAGAGGACGTAACGTCCGCCTAAAAAATAGCGACTCGGTGGTATCATCCAAAGTGAATGTATAGTAAGAGAGATCGCTGATTAGTTAAGTTGGGTCACTCTGTGAAGGATATTACGAAATTTCACCGTCTTTAATGTTCGTGTCGTTCAATGTCAACCAGTCCCTAAAAACGGGGGAAATTTAGCATCGTGGGACCACAGACGGACAACAGAACACGGAGGAATTTCGTTGAAAGAATTCTTCTCTTTCTGGTATTAGATGAAAGACCTCGTAATTCTCTTAACTTGAAACGGAGAACGTTCCGAACAAACGAAATCCGTCATCGAATTGAAACGAGAAACGACTGAACAGGGAATTGATGGAGGGACTCAAAACAACTAACCAGAACGGATGAAGTATCCGTCACTCCGAGACCTACCCCTTCCACTCGGATCATTTCGAGATTTTCAAAACGGTTTTACTCTATGATAGTCTCCACCTCTGTACAAGTCGTCGGAAGAATACCTTTGTGTAACGGGAACCGGTTTCCCCTACGGTGTCCTAACCCATACACTTAAACCGGGACACGGGTAGTACACCATGGAGGTGATCCATACTCCCGAAGTACAGTGTTTGACCAAAATCCAAAAAACAAATGTTTTAGAGTAAGGAAAATTAACGATATAACATTGAATGAGGATCATATAAAACACGTCAGTGGACCATGTTTCCGTAAGTTTGTGAAAATCCTTAACATTCATGTATGACTACGAAACTCGTTTCTCCGACCCACACCGGTCCTAAAACTCTACACAAGTTTACGTTCTTCGAGAATTTTGTATTTCACAAGATCTTGACGTCCTTCGATTTTGATTCTCAAAAAGGGAACATCTTCCAGTTTTCATTCCGACAAAAGTCCTTTCACGAAAAAGTGATCTTCGACACATCCTCTTGTCAGACTATCCTAGGTACTATAGTTGTCATTCTATGAATAATTACATTATTCGTCTACGTCTCGTCTTAGAAGTTTGGGAACCACCCGTGTGTCTACTGACCTCTTCTTAAACCAGTAGTTCTAGAATGACTCTCTACGTCAAGGTGAGGTAGTAAACCATACCTAATGCTAAAGACTTGTTCTGGTAGAAAGATTTACGAGTACCTGAGACGTCTTTCATTCTCCGATCTTTTACTTATTAAGGTTTGAGAATGATAATCCAATGATCTGTCATAAGACCTAATCGACTCATTTACGGAAGACTTCGTCCGGGACATTAAGAAGAAAAGGTAGAAAGGAGGAAAGAGGAAGAATTGAAAACATTGGATTTCGGTGGACTTGAACAAATGTGTCTCACTCTCCCTTTTATAAATGAATCTAATAGACCCCTTGGAACTGAAATGACGGAACACCGATTTAGTAAGAGGACGAGCTTCTTCACCCTTTAATGTCTGACCTGGCGTATCTATGTGTAAGAGGAGGAACAAGGTAGGTTCACTCGTGGTTTATCCATAGTAATGGACTCTAAAATTCCAACCAAATTGTCGATCCAAGGGGTAACCGAAACTCCAGTAACGAACAAGAGTTCACACGAATCTACCTGTCGGGACCTTGGAAACACCGACAATTTTCACGTCTAAGATCGGTCGAGACTGTGTCCACTCCGGGTCTGTGGATGTGATAACTGGTCAAAGGACTGACTAAGAATACATGTGAGTTTAAACTCTGAGTGTCGACCTTCCTTTTCCTAATATCCTGTCTCTATCGTTTCCTCCACAAGTTTTAAACCAGTTCAATAGGAACAACAATACCATAATTGAACTTATAGTCCTCCAAAGTATAATTTCAAAAGATTTTTTCTTTTTTTTGAGTCATGTATTTTCCTTTCCAAGTATATACCCGGATTAATATTCATAAAACGGATTAAAAGATTCGTAGATTTGTCTTACATAATTCCAGTAGAAACTTTAATGAAACTCTGAGAAACCCGACAAAACTAAAATTTTACTCATTATTCTTTCTTAGTAGTTAATTACCTCCTTCTTTCTTTAAAGAAATATATGTTAGGAATGAAAAATGGTGACAGAGAAATTTTTTTCAAGAACATTGGAATGACACGTACAAGAAATCAGACAAGAATGAAGAGTCATAATTCTTATATGGGTCATCACATTCAAAATCGACGTGAAAGTAATTCATGCCATAGTAAAAAGATTACAACGTGTGCCTCCTTCATGGTGTGTTCGTTGGACAAGGGTCCTCAAGGGACGGCCACGTCTCCAATCCGAAGGTGTGAAGATGACGTTCCCCTCACCTAAGGCAAGGACCAACCCCTTGATTCTAGGGTGTACGGTGTACCTTGTCGGTTTTTTCTTTTTTCTTTGGAGAGGAGGGGGTTTTAATCTACTCGATCTAGATCATAAAAATCGGTCATAAGAACTGAACTTTATAAAGAAGCAGGTATTGAGTCCGAAACGTTAAAACTGTTTCGTTGATGAGATTATTGGTAGTGGAACTCATTGACAAAACACGTGTCTCATACGAGTGTTAATAATCCTTCACTGAATTCCATGAAAATGAAGACACATAAAGTGTGATTGTACGGGTTGTAAAATCATTCCCTAATTATTTCCTTGAATAAAAAAAATGAATTTGAAAAATAAAACATAACCCCATATTGACTAATTGTTACAACACTATCAAAGTCAACTTGTCGTTTCCCTGAGTCGGTATGTATGTCTACACATAGATAGGAGCGGATTTGAGGGGAGGGTAGGTCCGACGGTGTCTTGTACCTTGTCTTAAGGTACACGACATGTCATCCAGGAACGACAAATAGGCAAAATGTACGTCGTCACACATGTCCGTTGGTATTCAAGCATTTCCTTGAATAAAAATATTGACCTATCTTTAAAATAATTCTTGTGTCGACATCCTAAAAATACGTTTATCACCTGTCTCGGGATTTTACTCAGAGAAAGACTCTGGTCGTCCTTTCTTATAAACGTTTTCACTATTTTCTGCACCACCAAAGGACCTTCTATAACCGTCTTCTGACCCGGAACGAAGACCTTGTCCTACTCACGATTTCGATTCACTTACATTTATACGGGTAAACCGTTCCTTCTTTTTGTTGACCCTCTCCTCCTGAACTGAAAAATCCAGACTTGTCGGAGACGTAGCCAGTGGGTTAAGAAGAGATAAAGTCAGAGGAAAAGACCTGTACCCTTCTCCATAATACTCCTGTCTAAACCTAAACATCTTACATACACTATGATCCTTGAATCTTTATTTTAAATCTTCGGAGGAAACGAGAGTTTCACGGATTCAAACTTAAATGAATCAACTTTCCTCAGACTAATGGAAGGGAAAACTTTGTTAAAGGGGAGTGAAACCGGTAGAGAAGGGGAGGGTGTTTCCGTGGATTTCTAACGGAACGGAGTCTGTGGATGACAGTACTTGGATCATCTTTGTACTCGACTTTTTAGTGACTTATCCCTTTGCGAACCCTGGGTGATTACCACGTCTTCGAGTCTGTAGTGACGTGTAAGTTTACAATCCAAGGGTTGGATCTACAGGTAGTTGTCTACTTACCTATTTCTTCGACACCATGTATATACGTTACCTTATAATGAGTCGGTATTTTTCCTTACGTAAACTCAGTCAAGATTGCTCCACCTACTTGGATCTTGAATAATGTGTCTCACTTCTTTCAGTCTTTCTCTTTCTTTTTATAACATATGATTACGTATATATAACTTAGATCTTTCTATCATGACTACTTTAATAAACGTCCCGTCGTTGCCTCTGTGTCTGTATGTCTTGTCCGAATGTCTGGACCCGCCCCCCTCCTTCCTCTCCCACTCTACATACCTCATTGTACCTTTGAATGTATTGGTATACATTTTATCTATCGGTTACCCTTAAACGACATACTGAGTCCCTTGAGTTTGTCCCCGAGACATTGTTGGATGTCCCCACCCTACCTCTCCCTCTACCCTCCCTTAAAGTTCTCCCTTCCCTGTATTCATATGGATACCGACTAAGTACAACTATAAACAGTCTTTGGTTGTTTTAAGGTATTTCGTTAATAGGAAGTCAATTTTTTCTTTATTTTTAAAAGTTTTCAGTCGAAGGATTGTCGTCCCTCAAAATAGACGAAAGGAGAGACATCTTGGAACTTGTCATCCACGAGTTGTTTATAAACGACTTTCTTATTTAGTCACAGTCTGAAGACCCGAATGTGGAGTAGAAAGGAAAAATAAGAAAAGTTGGTTCTGTAAAAGAAGTAAAACGTAGAGAAGAGTGGAACGAAAAAGAGGTCTTAGAAAGGGAAAGAGGTAACGGGAAGTGAAGTCTCGAAAAAGGATTACATTTGTTATTAAGTGAGAATTATCGAATTATTGAATCCTTGTCACATCAAAGAAACCAAATTCCTCCTGACAAGGTAAGGAGGTTAGATTTTATTTAAAACTCGTCTACCAAACCGAGTCTCCTTCTTCCCTGACCCTCTCCACCAATAAAACCCCACGTTCTTGTCAAACATATTTCACCGTATAAAATCAATTTAGACTGACACATCCATAAATTCGTAGTAATTTACTTACAGACCGTCTTAGAACTAGAAGTTTAATTGGTCGATCTGTCTCAGTCTATCTGGTTCCTTCCCACGCACGTACGATTCAACGAAGTAAGTACAGACTGGGAAACGCAACTGATCACGTGGTCCGAGGAGACAGGTACCTTAAGAGGTCCGTTCTTATGACCTCACCCAACGGTACGGGAGGAGGTCTCCTAGAAGGGGTGGGTCCCTAGTTTCGGTACAGAGAATGCAGAGGTCGTGACCGTCTGTCCAAGAAATGGCGATCTCGGTGGACCCTTCGCACTTCTTCCCACTAGTCTACCGGTTCAGGTCTCAGACTCCCCTTCGATCGTCCATCTCGACCCTAAACAGACGATGGTATCTGGACTCTAGGAGTCTGTACTCTCGTCAGTCTTAGCGGACCTCTCGAACAATTTTGTGTCTGACGACCTGGGGTGGCATCTCAAATCGTAAGTCATCCGGACCTCACCCCCGAAGGGACCATCGAGTCGACCCTTTCTTAGGTGGACGTTACGTCCTCCGGGGTCAAACTAAGGACCCAGTCCTTCTAGGGGATATCTTCCCTATCCGATGGGTGAGGTCATAAGAACGGACCTCTTAGGGGTGTCTGTCTCCTCGGACCACCCGATGTCAGATACCCCAACGTTTCTCAACCTGCGTTGACTCACTGATTCGTATCGTGCCCGGACCTCACTCCGGGTTCTTCCACACAAAGATTACCTAAGGTCTCGTTACAATACAAAAACAAGTCCCCTTAGTGTGAAACTCTTGGTAACACTATATCCCGTGCGTTCTTCTATGTTGGTCACAATGTCAGGTAAACACACCGTATCCAACTCCGACACAAGTTCCCATTTGGTTTCAAAAGAGTCAGTGGAGTTATTTAATTCGATTTAAGGTGAATCACACCCTCTGAGTGTTTTTTCTTTCCACAATTTTAGTGGGGTAAAATAAAGTGTCATTTTCCGCATACATGAAGTGTCGACGTCAATGTACCCATCGTCTCAGGTCTCCCGTCAGTCCCAGAATGACTTCCTCGACCTTGTTTACTGAATCCATTTAGTGTCTAGTCTCACCTCTTACTCCACGAAAATTGTCGTGGGTTTTTCTGAACAACTCTAATTAACTTAGGTCTACTAGTCCTCACCTATGTTCCCGAGTTTTATATGACTGTGTCAAAATAAATATTTAACGTTCTCCGAGTCTTTGTTTTTACTAATTCCCCCGGGAGTTCTCTGAGAATTCTAAAAATCCGAGTAAGGACACACAGAGTCGTTTTCTTAATTTCATGAGTCTTTCAACTGTGTACACTCCAATTTTTATACACACACACACACACATGTACTAAACAATGTTCTAATACCGTTGGTGTCTTATTTGTTAAACCTTTTTCTTTTCTTTTACTCCCCCATTTTGAAAATAATAGGACGGAGAGATGATGTTGACACTTATCATAAAGGAAGATCACCAAAAAGAAGACATATAAAAATTTATCACGTGAACTTAAATTTATGTAACAAAAAATTCGAATATATTAGTATCACTGATTCTCGTGTCAGACACCTCAGTCTGTCGGAACCCAAGTTTAGGACTGAGGGTCTGTAAAGCTCGGGACTCAAAACGTAAACAATTTAAACACTTCTATTTGAGTCAAATCTCACAACTACACACCTAGTCACCCTACCATACTTAGTCACGAGTTACATCCCGGTCCGTATTACATTTGTGAATATTTATCATCGTCCCAAAAAGGCAAGAGTGATGTTTCGACACAGTAGAAAGGTGTCAGGATTATTAATCCTGTAAAAAGAGTATTAAATCTTTGTATGGATAAAAATAAAGTACTCAAACGTTATAAAACAAGGTATACATCAAGACACAAGTCTGTGACGAAACTCTTAGGAAATACTGACCGAATAACGCTCGAGAACACTGGACCCAAAAGAGACTCATCTGAGGGATTTCTCCTGAGTTTATCTTCAACCAAGTCAACGAGAGATCGTTTCAACATACCGAAACGAGATCCTGGCGTCAAAGACTGGTGTAGTAACGTCCATGATGTATGTCGGTAGACACACTACCCAACGATCCCTTTACTCACTCTTTGGTATCCACCGCTCCATATCCCGAGAGTGGGGATGACCCTTGTGTTGGGGATCGAGTTTGGACTGGTTTAAATCTAGACGGTGGACTGGAGAGTATCAAGACGTAGTCTGACTAATAGGTCGACGGTTGAACTGGAAGTGAAACTCAGGAAAAGTAACTCTGGTGTCAGAGTCATATAGATCTGGTCTAGAAGTCAGACTACCCTCCATTAGTTGGAATGTCGGGACTTAAAATGTCAACAGGACATTTGCTTCCCTAATTGAAGTAATCTACTGTCGAAGGACGGGTGTTTTCCGTCTTTTCGAGGAGTCACTTCTAGAACTAAAATAAATTATTACGTTTGTCTAGAACTGAGATGTCCTATCAATGTCTATTGGTATCCGTCTTATCGGTTAAGCAAGCAATTGAGAATTTAAACTACTTTGGTAAAACATATGAGAATGTAACGACCGAGTTCATAACCATTTTATGATGCTTCCTGTTTGTGTTTAGGAAACTGGGTCGTCAAGGTGAACATCCTGAAATAAGGTCTCTATATGTATATTTACATATTTAATTGTTTACACGTTAAATAACTCGTAGTAAACACGACCGTTTTCATAACCTTGTTGTGTCCTACATTTAACCATGTCGGTTAAACCTTGTGTCATACCTTCAGGGAGTTTTTTAAAAAATGTACGACGGTAAACACTGACTGATAGACCTTCCGTAATACAATTCACTTTATTCAGTCTCCTTTTTTTTTTATGGTATACTAGAGTGGAAACCCTCAAATCAGAGATGTAGTACAAGTCGAGAAAACGTCGTGGTACCTCACATTAGATGGTCGGAGGAGACAGATACCCTAAAGGGTCCGTTCTTATGACCTCCCCCAACGGTAAAGGAAGAGGTCCCCTAGAAGGGCCGGATCCTTAGTTTAGTCCCAGAGGACGTAACGTCCATCTAAGAAATGACTCAATGGTCCCCTCGGTCTAGAATAGATATACATCTTGGATTTGTTTTGTTTGAGTATTTTTTGTTTGTTTGTTTTGTTGTTGTTTTTTGTTTGGGTATCTATGTCTTTTGTCTAACCATTAATGGTCTCCGTCTCCCACCCCTTACTTGTTTTAACCACTTCCCTCAGTTTTCCATGTCTGAAGGTCAAAATTTTATTTATTCAGTACCCCTACATTACGTATCATATCACTGATATCAATTATTATGACACAACGTATAAATTTTCAACTATCTTATCTAGAATTTTCAAGAGTAGTATTCTTTTTCTAACACATTGATATATGCCACTGTTTACAATGGATCTGAATAACACCGTTAGTGAAGTGTTATAAATGTTTGTGACTTAGTAATACAATATATGGACTTTGATTATATTAAAATATACAGTCAACATAGAGTTAAAATTTTTTAATATTTGTTGTATTTTCTGTGATCAACTCTTTAGTAAAGGGTAGACATATTATCTTATGTATATGTTGACGTTTTTCTTACTCCCGTAAGAATACAGGAATAGATAATCCCCTCTTTTCGTATTACGACTAGTGATCACTTACCTACCTCTTCCGTTACCGTGGGGTGAGATCATGAGAACGGACCTTTTAGGGTACCTGCCTCCCCGGACCACCCGACGTCAGGTACCCCAACGATCCTCAGTCTGTACTGACTCGCTGAAGGGAAAGTGAAAAGTGAAAGTACGTAACCTCATCCTTTACCGTTGGGTGAGGTCACAAGAACGGACCTCTTAGGGTCCCTGCCGCCTCAGACCACCCGACGGCAGATACCCCAGTGTGTCTCAGCCTGTGTTGACTTCGTTGAATCGTCGTCGTCGTCGTCGTCACTTACCTATTTGTCCAACATCATATAGGTAAACTACATTACGAAGTAGTTTTTTCCCTACTTGATAACCATGTGAAATCTTGTATCTACTTAGAGTTCATAAGACAAGAGTGACACATTTCTTTTACTTCCTTTCGTATATACGTACATAACACATATATGAGGTACACGCGTTTTCCATGGGTTCTCTGCATATACCTAACAGACACCCCTCCCTTGGACGTATTGACCGTCTGTTTTGATCCTACGTCTATAAAACGTCACAAGAAAAATTATGAAAAATATAAATTTTATTTTATAATGTATGAATTTTTACCTTATCAACTATTGATAATGGTACAGATCTATAATATATACTGAAAAGAAAAAAAAATCAAAAATTAGTCAAAAAATTTTAGGTAAATAAGTTGGACACACGTGTTTGTATTTCTTATACTACGAATTATAAGACGGTAACCGTTCTTATTCTTTTATGAAATGTTTTGATCGTACAAAAGTAACTGAAGATAAAATTAAGGTGTGGTGACAGTCTGATGGACGAGATATATACTAAAGAGTGAAAACTTTAAACAATTCTAAACGAAATACCGGGTAATATACCAGTCAAAACCATTTGACAAGTGACATGTGTCTTTCCTATACATGAAACAGTGATCTTCAACACAAAAGATACATTCAATTAGTATAGTTCAAACAAATAGTACAAGTTTAGGGTATATAGGGATTAAAATTTTTTAGATAGTGAATGACTTACTCCATACAATTTTTAAAAGTGATATTAACTCCTAAACTATAACAAGGAGAAGACGTCAAGAACGATATTTGTAAAACTCGGAAATAATAAAACATATATATATAAATCTTAACGATATAGAAAGACTACTTAACTATGAACTAGTAAATCCTTTACAGGAGAAACATCAATACACAGATCGGGAATTCAAGAAAAACAGACCACAACGATATCAATGTCAGAAGGGACCCATCGAGTCAGCCATTTCTTAGACGGACGTTACGTCCTCTGTAACTAAGATAAGGATGCAGCCCTTCTAGGGGACCTCTTCCCTTACCGTTGGGTGAGGTCATAAGAACGGACCCTTTAGGGTACCTGTCTCCTCGGACCGACCGATGTCAACTACTCCAGTATTTTCTCAGTCGATGTTGAATCGTTAATTTGTTGTTCTTGTTGATGATATAGACGTGTTCGAAAAAGAACCGATAAAAACGTATTGAAAAAGGATGATGAAACATTTGTCAAGTAGATCCGTAAATGGGTTCTCTTTACATTCGTATACAGGTATATTTCTGAAGGTGTCGAAACATTATCGGTTTTAGACCTTTATTGAGTTTATAGGTAGTTGTTCACCTATTTGTTTAACACGATATCAATACGTTTACTTTATAAAGAGATATTATTTCCCCTTCCTTGATAATTATGTGTGATATTGTATCTACCTAGAATTTTATTAATTCGATAAGATGAATAAAGGGATCCAGTAAAACTCCTCATTCACTCTAGTAATATGTATTTTCAGAGTGATACAATGTTTAGTAAGGTCAAAAGTTAAAGAAAGGACCAAAAGTCTTTATTCGTTCTACTTAGGATCCATTTTAAGATTTCATCTACAGGGAAAATATAACGATAAGAAACTTTGACCCATACTACAGGACAAGAAACTGGACGAAGTGGGTAAAGAAGGTAGGGGTGTGGGTAACAGTTGGTGATTAGACAAAACATAAGAGATACTTGAACCAACACTACCTCAAAAACGAACAAAATCTAGGACACCATAAACAGAAAGAAAGACTCGATAAAGTAGATCGTATTCCGGAAACTTCAGATAGGTACAACAGTGTTTACCGTTCTAAAGTAAGAAAAAAATACCGACTTATTATAAGGACACACATACACATACACACATTAAAGCAATTAGTAAATAGGTAACTATCTTAGAATCAACACAGGCGTAGAACCGACAACATTTATTACGACACCACTTTTACCGTAAATGAATAGGAAACCCTAATCACAAAAGCAAAAGAAACCTACTTATGGGTCTTCATCTTAACGACCTAGTGTATCGTGGAGATCAAAATTGAAAAATTCCTTTGCGGTATGACAAAAGGTGTTATCGACGTACTTAAAGGGTGATGGTCACATGTGTTCCCAAGGGAAAAGAGGCGTAGGAGTGGTTACGAAGAATAAAAACGGAAAAACTAATATCGGTAAGATTAATAACACTCCACGACAGAGTAACACCAACTATACGTAAAGGGACTACTAATTCCTACAACTTGTGGAAAAGTACATGGACAGAAAAAACCTTTTTGTAGATAAGTCTAGAAGACAGGCAAATTTTTAGTCTAATAAACAAAAACAACAACAACTCAACAAACTCAATAAATATATAAAAAATTATAATTGGGGAATAGTATATATACTAAACGTTTATAAAAGAAGGTAAAGAGGGTAGTTCAACGGAAAAGTAAAACAACTAACAAAGGAAACAACACGTCTTCAAAAAACCAAACTACATCGAGGTGAACAAATAAAAACGAAAACAACGAAAACGTGAACCTCAGTCTAAGTTTTTCGGTAGTGGTTCTGGATACAGAGTCTCGAATAATGCTACAAAAGAAGTCCTCGAAATACCAAAGTCCAGGATACAAGTTCAGAAATGAACTCAAATTTAGATTTGAGGATGACACCAAAAAAAAAAAAAGATAAAAAATTGGGTCAGAGAACAAAGGTATCCTAGTGTTGTGATGTATGTACTGAATAATTTTAAGATTATAATTATAAAATTAGTAAAACGTCTGACACGTTCTTGGAATCTTGCATACTTGGGGTAAAACACATTAACGATATATAAAATTAAGATACACATAAATTTTAAGGTATAATAACAGTAAAACAAAATAACATAGTAAATCTAAATGAGTGAATAAATGGGAAGACTACGTAAAGCAACAAAAGTCGTGAAGACACGGAGGTCGACCTTGGTGAAAGGAAGACAGACTTCTTGAGAGAAATGATAAAGAAACTCATACTGAGACAACCATTATTTAAGAGAGTCAAAAACAAATAGACTACTTCAGAAATAGGAAGTAAATCTTCTTATAAAAGTGACCCATCTTTTAAGATAAAACCATCAACAAAAGAAAGTTGTGGAATTTCTAACCAAAACCTGAATGAAAAAGTCAACTATTCAGTCAATAATCAGAATAATAATGTGAAGTTTCCATTGTACAGAAAAGGGATTTACAAAAATTCTCATAAATGTTGAAGACAAACTAAAAGTCGAAAATGATACTACCAAATTAAAAGAGACATAACGACACTACCTTCAAACATCTCGAAATGTTTAGGTACAGAACCAATAGAAAGAGTTGTTATAAAGAAATTTATAATGAAGACGAGGACAATACAGAAAGGAGAAACTCTTGAATTTAAATGGACACAATCTAGACAAAGAAATATAGAGTCGTGTAAAAAGACCCCTTGTGGGGGGAAAATCGTTTGTCAATGTTTATTTTTTGTGAGTCATAAATGTCCACAAAAAAAGCCACTGAGATGACGGAGTGATCATCCATCACAATTACGTCCTCTCTTTGATTGAATGTTCCACTATAGACCCCTGATCCCCCTCCCCTAGGAAACCTCTTAGTGACTTTTGCAACTCATAGGAAGAAGAAATCCGAACGACGTCCTTAGGGGTTTGTGATCAGTAGATTATTTATAAGAAGACATAAGTCTCCTTAAAAGGCTCACTTTCCCTACACCCTGAGGGGACACTCCTTCTGTGTATTCAAGGTGTTGAACAATTATCCCCGTCTGAAGAGAAACATCAGGACAAAGGTGGACAACTTAGTAGAAACGTCTTCAACATGTAAATACCGTACAGACAAATACTCTTCTCCCCCTTTTATACTCTTTGAGATTTCGAACTTTATAAATAAAATTTCGGAGTCTTACTACTTGAAGACTACTTAAGTAATAAGTTTTACATACGTAAATATATATACGTTCCTACCTCTATCTACATATGTATCTATATTTATTATATATTATAATAATTATCTATACATTATATCTTATATAGATATATATAATATATACAATATTGTAATATATAATATATGTATATTTTAAACAATATTTTTAATTAAAACATTGGAAAGTTTAAATTTCCATATGAAGTGACTTTCATAGACTCCTATGTAGAGTCTTTTTCGGAATCTAGTAAAAACATCCCAGTCAAGGCCCTTAAAGAGCGAGACACGGTCGAATCACGACAGTCTGGAATCGGTACGGGACTTGACACTAGGTCGATACACAATAAATGTAGTAAATCTCGATCAAAAAGATGTATGTATGTTATTTAAAATTTTCGAAATAATAACAAAAATATACTATCACGGGATTGGAATATTAAGTCCTTCAAATCCCTTCCTGTAAGAAAGTGGTAAATAAACCACATTTAGTAAAGGTCAGGACGTTTTACCGATAAGTCGTTCCAAATTAATATGAGACACTAACACCGATGTAGATATATATACGGTGGGTGACTACAGAGATTAATAATAAATAATGGTCGACACATGAAATGTGAAACATCAACAACTCACAAAGTATCAATCAACAATCAATGAGTCTCATTGATACCTCTATAGGGTGTTGGTTCCCGTTTCCTCTTCGGGGTGGTTATACCATCCTCCCCGTTTTAACGTAAATCTTAGTTTGAGGTATGAGCCCTCTCTGTGAATCTCCCGAGTTTATCTGGGACACGGGTGGTCTTGGGTCTCTGACCCTGTCTTGACACCCGTAGAGGACTCCTCCATGCTCAGTCGTTACCTGACGACACCCCCGTCTCCGAGACCCACGTCATCTGGACGTCATCGGGAGAACCTCCTCCAGCGGTAATTGGGTGGTGTCTCGGCGGTCTTGAATGTGTCCTGACTCCTTTGTCTGTGGCACTCTCGTGTTTGTCTTGGAACACACGTGATCTGGGTCCTCTTTCCTCGCCACTGGTGTGTTCTCTGACTGGGTCTGAACAGGCACTCACAGACCCTCAGAGTTCGCCTTCACACCTAGCCGTCACGGGACGACGTCCCAGCCCCCGTGACTCACACCGTCACGTACTACCCTGGAAAACTTCCTCCAGTGGTAATAGAAGTAATGGAGGTGGTATCAAACCGGAGTCCGTTTATTGTTCCTCCCTTGTGTCGGGGCGGGAAGTTGTCTTTTAACCTAATTTCTAAATGACTCGTACCGGGACGGGTAGTCTTGTTCTGGGTCAAAGAGGGAGTCAGTCAGAGAGGGTAGTCCTTCGAAGGCATTCGGAGAATAGGAAGAGGTTGTCTCGCGTCTGTCTGATTTTTGGTGTTAGTGTCTTTTGATTGGTTAGACTAGTGTACCTGGTATCGGAACAGATTGAGTTACTTTGATACTCGGCACGGAACATCCTGGTGGGTTCTACCTACCCAGTACAACCTCTCAAGACCACCAGGTGACCTCTTCCCTTACCGCTTGGTGAAGTCATAAGAATGGAACTCTTGGTATACTTGTCATGCTTTTCCGTTTTTCTATCCTGTGACTTTTTACTTGAGGGTTCCAGCCATCCACGAGTTATAGGATGACCTCGTCATCTCTTTATTGAGGTCTTTCTTACTTCCTTACCTCGGTTTCGTTTTTGTTGTGGGTCAACACCTACACTGACCACTACCTTCATTTCAGGATACGACATTTCTCGTTATAACGTATCCTTGGACCTTACAATCCAGGTACTTAGCTCCGTCTAACGTTCATCAGTTTGTCCTCTACCGTTCTCACTTGTAGCTGTAAAATCCTTAGTCACTTGATTTTACCTGACCTTACCCACTTAAATTGAGGCTACTGTTAATATAGATGATAACACCCGTTTTTAGGGAATCTTCTTTACCTCATCGGCAATATCAGTTGTTTTCTCAACTTTACGTCAAGAACCTACGTTAGTGTTTTTACTGTCTTACCAGAGGCAAGTAAAGGTTCCGTTTGGTAAGTTATAGTGCCATTAGGTTCAGATACGGGACTTGTCATTACGACTTCTTCGACTTTAACTTACCAAGATACTTCTGGATGTTCTGGAAGATCTTGATTGTGGGGTTTTATACAGGAAAAACAATATCCTCTGACCTTTCGTTTTCATCCTTCACTTCTTTATGGACCTCATTGCCCGTTTAAACCGGAACCTCATGTCTTACTTCGTCCGTTTCCGATTGTCTCAAAACGGTTCTCTTACGTGACCAGTATCGTTTGTGGGAGAAGGTCGTTGTATTCTCTTCTGAGATGTGTACCTGTAGTGGTCTACCAGTTATGGTTTTAGTCTGACTAATATAAGAAACGTTGGTTTCTCACAACGACGAGATATGTCAGTCGTTTCTGTTCTCACCCTCGACTGATACCGAGTCTAGTACTTGAGAAATAACAGTTTAAGTCTGAATTTAACTTCTTTCATCCCTTTTGGTGATCCGGAACTAAGGATCACCCTTAGTCAAGTCAAGTCAGGTCAGCGAGTCACTACAGGCTGAGAAACACTGGGGTACTTAGTCTCGTGCGGTCCGGAGGGACAGGTAGTGGTTGAGGGCCTCAAGTGAGTCTGAGCGCAGGTAGCTCAGTCACTACGGTAGGTCGGTAGAGTAGGACACAGAAGGGGAAGAGGAGGACGGGGATTAGGGAGGGTGGTAGTCTCAGAAAAGGTTACTCAGTTGAGAAGCGTACTCCACCGGTTTCGTGACCTCAAAGTCGAAATCGTAGTAAGGAAGGTTTCTTTAGGGTCCCGACTAGAGGAAGTCTTACCTGACCAACCTAGAGGAACGTCAGGTTCCCTGAGAGTTCTCAGAAGAGGTTGTGGTGTCAAGT
>SJYO01046538.1:31066673-31155787 GCA_006410555.1 Capra ibex | reverse complement strand
CCTGGAATCAGCCGTTTCATTACAGAGACGAAAACTTATACGATAGATCCAACCAGTATTGAAAAGAAGGTTCCTCATTCGTAGAAAATTAAAGCACCGACGTCAGTGGTAGACGTCCCTAAAACCTCGGGGGGTTTTATTTCAGACTGTGACAAAGGGGACAAAGGGGTAGATAAAGGGTACTTCACTACCCTGGCCTACGGTACTAGAAGTAAAAGACTTACAACTCGAAATTCGGTTGAAAAAGTGAGAGGAGAAAGTGAAATTAGGTCTCCGAAAAATCAAGGAGAAGTGAAAGATGGTATTCACACCACAGTAGACGTATAGACTCCAATAACCATAAAGAGGGCCGTTAGAAGTAAGGTCGAACACAAAGAAGGTCAGGTTTCAAAGAGTACTACATGAGACGTATCTTCAATTTATTCGTCCCACTGTTATATGTCGGAACTGCATGAGGAAAAGGATAATCCTTGGTCACACAACAAGGTACAGGTCAAATTGACAACGAAGGACTGGACGTATGTCTAAAGAGTTCTCCGTCCAGTCCACCAGACCATAAGGGTAGAGAAAGTCTTAAAAGGTGTCAAATAACACTAGGTGTGTCAGTTTCCGAAACCGAATCAGTTATTTCGTCTTTATCTACAAAAAGACCTTGAGAGAAAGAAAAAGGTACTAGGTCGCCTACAACCGGTAAACTAGAGACCAAGGAGACGGAAAAGATTTTGGTCGAACTTGTAGTCCTTCAAGTGTCAAGTGCATAACGACTTCGGACCGAACCTCTTAAAACTCGTAATGAAATGATCGTACACTCTACTCACGTTAACACACCATCAAACTCGTAAGAAACCGTAGTGGAAAGAAACCCTAACCTTACTTTTGACTGGAAAAGGGTAGGACACCGGTGACGACTCAAAAGGTTTGAACGACCGTATAACTCACGTCGTGAAAGTGTCGTAGTAGAAAGTCTTAAACTTTAACGAGGTGACCTTAAGGTAGTTGAGGTGATCGAAAGGACCATCACTACGAAGGATTCCGGGTGAGCTGAAGTGTAAGGACTACAGACCGAACTCCACTCACTGGTGTGGTAGCACTAATAGGTCCAGTACCTCTAGAAAAAACATGTCAAGGTGACACATAAGAACGGTGGAGAAGAAATATAGAAGACGAAGACAATCCAGGTATGGTAAAGACAAGAAATAGCTCGGGTAGAAACGTAATTTACAAGGGAACCATAGAGATTAAAAGAACTTCTCTAGAGATCAGAAAGGGTAAGACAAGAAAAGGAGATAAAGAAACGTAACTAGTGACTCCTTCCGAAAGAATAGAGAGGAACGAAAAGAAACCTTGAGACGTAAGTCTACAAATGTAGAAAGGAAAAGAGGAACCGAAAAGCGAAGAGAAGAAAAGTGTCGATAAACATTCTGAAGGGGTCTGTCGGTAAAACGAAAAAACGTAAAGAAAAGGTGCCGCACCAGAACTAGGGACAGAGGACATCTTACAGTGCTTGGAGTAAGGTATCAAGTACTCCGTGAGATAGATAGTCTAGATCAGGGAATTTAGTTAAAGAGTGAAGGTGACATATTAGTATTCCCTAAACTAAATCCAGTATGGACTTACCAGACCACCAAAAGGGATGAAAGAAGTTAAACTCAGACTTAAACCGTCATTCTTCAAGTACTAGACTCGGTGTCAGTCGAGGGCCAGAACAAAAACAACTGACATATCTCGAAGAGGTAGAAACCGACGTTTCTTATATTAATTAGACTAAAACCACAACTGGTAGACCACTACAGGTACACATCTCGGAAGAGAACACAACAACCTTCTCCCACAAACGATACTGGTCACGTAAGAGAACCGCTTTGAGACAATCAGAAACGGGACGAAGTAAGGCGTAAGGTACCGGTCTAAACGGACATGAGGTCACAAAGAACTGAAGGATGAAAACGTGAGGTCAGGGGATATTACTTTTCCTGGAGAAAAAACCCACAATCAAGATTTTCCAGAACATCCAGAAGTATCTTGGCAAATTGAAGTCGAAGAAGTCGCAATGACCAACCCCTTATCTGAACCTAATGGCACTATAACTTACCAAACGGAACCTTTGCTTGTCTCTAGTAAGACAGTAAAAACGATAACGTAGGTTCATGACGTAAAGCCTGAGAAAACAATTGGTACTACCGATGAGGTAAAGAAGACTCCCTAAGGACGCGCGTCATCATCTATATTAACAGTAGACTCAATTCAAGTGGGTAAGGTCAGGTAAAATCAAGTGACTAAGGATCTTACAGTTGCAAGTGGGAACGGTAGAGAACAAACTGGTGAAGGTTAAACGGAACTAAGTACCTGGACTGTAAGGTCCAAGGATACGTCATTCATAACGAGAAATGTCGTAGTCTGGAACGAAGATAGTGGTCAGTGTAGGTGTCGACCCATAACAAAAACGAAACCGAGGTAGGGAAGTAAGAAAGACCTTAATAAAGAGGTGAGAAGAGACCATCGTATAACCCGTGGATGACTGGACCCCTCAACGAGAAAGTCATAGGATAGTAAAACGGAAAAGTATGACAAGTACCCCAAGAGTTCCGTTCTTATGACTTCACCAAACGGTAAGGGAAGAGGTCACCTGGTGTAAGACAGTCTGGAGAGGTGGTACTGGGTGGGCAGAACCCAACGGGGTGCCCGTACCGAATCAAAGTAACTCAATCTGTTCGGACACCAGGATCACACTAATCTAACGGATCAAAAGACACTCATACCAAAGTCACACAGACGGGAGACTACGGGAGAACATTGTGGATGGTAGAATGAACCCAAAGAGAATGGAACCCACTCCCTGGATTTAGTTCAGGGAATACTAACATGTCACCTTCATTGTTTATCTAAGTTCCCTAATCTAGACTGTCTCACGGACTTATTGATACCTGTCTCCAAGTACTGTAACATGTCCTCCGTCCCTAGTTCTGATAGGGGGGTTTTTTTCTTTACGTTTTTCCGTTTTCCCAACAGACTCCTCCGGAATTGTTTGTCGACACTTTTCTTCTCTTCGATTTCCGTTTCCTCTTTTCCTTTCTATTAAGGTAAACTTACGTCTCAAGGTTTCTTATCGTTCCTCTCTATTCTTTCGGAAGGAGTCACTAGTTACGTTTCTTTATCTCCTTTTGTTATATTCCCCTTTCTGATCTCTAGAGAAGTTCTTTTAATCTCTATGGTCCCCTTGAAAAGTACGTTTCTACCCTTGTTACTTCCTATCTTTACCATACCTGGATTGTCTTCGTCTTCTATCATTCTTCTCCACCGTTCTTATATATCTGTTTGATATGTTTTTTCTAGAAGTACTGGGTCTATTAGTGTTACCATACTAGTGAGTGGATCTCGGTCTGTAGGACCTTACCTTTCAGTTTACCCGGAATCCTTCGTAGTGATGGTCCTTTCGATCACCTCCACTACCTTAAGGTCAACTTGATAAAGTTTAGGATTTTCTACTACGACACTTTCACCACGTGAGTTATACGGTCGTTTAAACCTTTTGAGTCATCACCGGTGGTGTCCAGACCTTTTCGGTGTCCTGACAGGAAACCTGTCAGTCAAAAGTAAGGCTACGCTTTCTTACAAGTTTGATGGAGTGTTGACGTGAGCAGAGTATAAGATCGTTTGATTACGAGTTTTAAGAGGTTCGGTCCGAAGTCCTTATGCACTTGACACTTGAAGGTCTAAAGTTCGACCTAAATCTTTTCTGTCTCCTTGGTCTCTAGTTCAACGCTTGTAGGCAACCTAGTACTTTTTTCGTTCTCAAGGTCTTTTTGTAGATAAAGACGAAATAACTGATACGGTTTCGGAAACTGATACACCTAGTGTTGTTTGATACCTTTTAAGAATTTCTCTATCCTTATGGTCTGATGGACAGGACGGAGGACTACTTAGACATACATCCAGTCTTTCGTTGTCAATTTTGACCTATACCTTGTTGTCTGACAAAGGTTTATCCCTTTCATTATACAGTTCCGACATATAACAGTGGGAGGAATAAATTGAATATACGTCTCATGTAGTACGTTTTAGGGTCTGACCTACTTCGTGTTCGACCTTAGTCCTAACGACCCTCTTTATAGTCATTGGAGTCTATACGTCTACCGTGGTGGGATACCGTCTTTCACTTCTTGATTTCTCGGAGAACTACTTTCACTTTCTCCTCTCACTTTTTCAACCGAATTTCGAGTTGTAAGTCTTTTGCTTCTAGTACCATAGACCAGGGTAGTGAAGTACCCTTTATCTACCCCTTTGTCATCTTTGTCACTGTTTGAAATAGAAAAACCCGAGGTTTTGGGGACGTCTACCACTGACGTCGGTACTTTAATTTTCTGCGAATGAGGAACCTTCTTTTCAATACTGGTTGGATTTGTCGTATAACTTTTCGTCTCTGTAATGAAACGGTTCTTTCCAGGTAGATCAGTTTCGATAAAAAAAAGGTCATCAGTGCGTACCTACACTCTCAACCTCATATTTCTTTCGACTCTGACTTCTTAACTACGAAAACTTGACACCACAACCTCTTCTGAGAACTCTCAGGAAACCTGTCGTTCCTCTAGGTTGGTCAGGTAGGATTCCCTTTAGTCAGGACTTATAAGTAACATTCCTGACTACGACTTCGACTTTGAGATTATGAATCCGGTGGACTACACTTCTTGACTGAGTAACCTTTTCTGGGACTACGACCCTCCCTAACCCCCGTCCTCCTCTTTCCCTGCTGTCTACTACTCTACCGTCCTACCGTAGTGGCTGAGTTACCTGTACTCAAACTCATTTGAGGCCCTCAACCACTACCTGTCCCTCCGGACCGCACGACGTCAGGTACCCCAGCGTTTCTCAACCTGTTCTGACTCGCTGACTTGACTTGACTCGACTTGACTTCTCATTGATATACATTTGAGTCTCATTTAATATACAAACAAAAAGAAATAAGGTCAGGAAAGTGACAACAAATTTTGTACAGTCTAAGTCCTTTTAGGATTTGGAGAAATTTATGAATATCTGTTCCAACACAAAAAAAAGTAGTCAATATTTTTAGGAAGGTTGGTAAAACCGACGACCGGCATGTCCGTATCTCACTTTCTTAAAAGGAAAACCATACTTTCGGTCTCTCTTCGGAGGACCTCGACAAGTCAAAGGATCGTGTCGACGACTACATCTACTGTCACGAGTAACAAGGCGAACCTTTCAGAATCCGTAGAAACGGTCAATCTCGACCTTTCCACGGGTCCTCTAGTATATCGGGTCGGGGAAGTAAAAGGTACATTACTTTGTTTCTGGGTCGAACCAATTGACTACATGAATTTATGTCTTGTCGACCGTTTACCGTTTCGAGTCTGGTTCAGTGACTCAAGTCTGAGAAAAAGAAATGAGAAGATCGATACGGAGAACAATTCTTTTTATCCCATTGGGTCACCAATTTTATGAACTTCATCCTCATATCTTTGGATTACAGTACTTTACAATTTTTTACAATTTTTACGAACTTTACGTAACAAAAAAAAGGGGTAGTCAGGACAAGGATGACTGAAGAAAAAAAAGAAGTTTTATACCAGGGTTTCAAAGGAAAAGGACCTTGTCCTTCGTAAGGATTCATAAGGTTCCGACTTAATCATTGAGAGAAGAAACGAGCGTTTCGTGACACGTGTAACGACGTGTTATACGAATAGTATAACATAATATTAATAAGTCAATAGGTAGACGGGAGGAGGGAGGGTAGATGACCTGAAGGTCCTCGTCGTTGCCATAGAAGAACCTGAAGTGAGGGATCATGAACTGTCTCTCAGACCGTGACACCTATGGGAGTCACAAAATACTTAATTACTTAGTTGGTCGGTGAGAGAGTATCCGAACGTGTAGTCACTTAGAATCCGAAAGACCGTGTATTTTTAGTAGACTTCAAGGACTAATTTTCAAATAAAAAGGTCCGGTGTGGTCCTTTGTACGACGAAGTCCTGACCCCACCCCCAGATTCTCAGACTCTTATTTTTGTGCGCCGAAACGATGGGTGAGCTAAAGTGGTAAGACTGGGATCTCGTCACCACAACTGACTATAAACACGTTTATCTCTTCTATTATAAATATTTTGTCAATTTCAATAATCTTCTTTCCATAGAATCGAGTAGTTCCTTTATACTATATTTAGATCGTAGGATTTTTAATAGAATCTGTATGACTTAAACTAGACTCAGAGTTTACGTCTCCTTATTTTGGGTGTGTGTTATGGACCTACCTGTGGTATGGACATACTCGAGAAAGGAACCAACCCAATAGACTAAAAAACAAGGTATAATCATTTGTATTATCGATTACAAATGCATGAAAAATTTTTTTTGGGTCATCACGTAGATTCGGACGTACCGTGAAATATACATGTATGAGAAAAAAAAAATTACTACTGGACTTCGTTGAAATGTCCTCTTTTTCGACTTAACCCCATCAATAATTTGAGGAAAACATATTGATGCTTTTTCAAAAGACTTGTAACACCCTATAAATAAATATGTGTACAAAAACTTATAAACATAAGTCAAGGAGTACAATGAAAAATGAACATGGAATAAAGAAATACGTGTAAAGATATGTTTATAAATTTACCAGTTTATTGTAAAGTACATAAAATAGGACAATGTATCAGTCACAAGTGGGATTACAAGAGGGGTTATTACAACCAATAAAAGCTAATAAACGATAGTATATGTCTCAAGAATACGAGTAAAAACAAGTTTAACATCAAAACATACTTCAGGTCCCTCATACAAGGGGTCCACTCTACCCAATCTACTTTCTCATTGTTCAAGATCTCGAGAACAGAGGATAACGTCATAATAGAAGGTCTCTGTGACTTGGTTATGTCTTGGGTGTCCCCAAAAGGGTATCGAACTGGTTGTATATAATAATGGGGTCGAATAAAAACGATCGAATTTACACGTATCCCGTGCTGACTCGCTGAAGTGAAAGTCAAAAGTAAAAGTACGTAACCTCTTCCTTTACCGTTGGGTGAGGTCACAAGAACGGACTTCTTAGGGTCCCTACCCCCTCGGACCATCCGACGGCAGATACCCCAGTGTGTCTCAGTCTGTACCGACTTCACTGAATCGTCGTCGTCGTCGTTCCGGAGAGGTCTTGATAAAATAAACCTTCAAGAAATTCACTTGTTCTTCGCCAAGGAAAGACACACCCTTTCAAGTGACAATATTAAAAGTCCCGTTTGTCAAGTAGAGGAATAAACTGTCAAAACTTCCCTGTCCAAATTAACGGAAAACATTTCTGTCCTTTATTCTAACCCCGTCCGAACTACACAGTCCCTTGTTCTAGGCAACATATCGAGACTACACCTCCTAACGTTGTCCTTGTGGTCGACAAATACATCCCAGCCCCTCGTTCGTGCAACACTACCGTACTACTTTTTTAATAACCCGAAAACAACCTGTTTTACTTTCGTTCTTGGACAGGGAGGGTGGTAACATATTAAGAGAGTGCTACGGTGAAAGAAAGTACTTGCAAAAGTCTATAAGTCCATCTGGAGAGACCAGATACTGTCCTTCCTGAAGTCTTACCGGTCTTTTGATTTTGAGTAATAAACTCTTCGGAACACCCCCTCCTGGACCTTCGTCTTCAGTGTCCCAGTCAAACAGTCAGAATACACACTTTTCAGTTGAGTCAGTGCCTTTTCCTGGAAACGCATCAAGAGAGGTGGGAAGCACTGATACCAGTGGAAGACTTTATTCGTTTATTCACTAACGGGATGACCAAACCCAGGGACACGCTTTTTGTTCTACGTCACAACAAACACTTTCTACCCGGAAAACAAAACCTATTATCAGATCGGAGAACTAAAAAAAAAATCTTTAACCACTGACAACTTAAACATTACTTTTAGTCGGACAACTCGTGACATCTAATTTTAGACTTTCATAAGGAGGTAATATCCAATAGTACGATTTAAGAACCGAAGTAAGTGAGAACAGAGACATCTTGTGAGTGAGTGAGAGAGAGAGAGTGTGTGTGTGTGTGTGTGTGTGTGTGTGTGTGTGAACATAGACAATAGGGAGTAGAAATAAACCTTTAATAAGTCTATGGTGTGTTAAGTGTGTAAATTGTACATACTCAGTGAACAAAAGTCATATAAGTGTCTCAACTGGTAGGTAGTGGTGTTAATTAAAATCTTGTAAAAGTAGTGGGGATTTTCTTTGGGGTAAGGGTTATCGTCAGTGAGGGGTAAACAGAAGTTAGCAGGGTCGGGATCCGTGAGTAGACGAAAGACAGAGATATCTAAACGAATAAGACCTGAAAAGTATATTCTTCAATATGACATACACCAGAAAACCAAATCGAAGAAACTGACTTACATTACAAAAGTTCCAAGTAGGTATAGTACCATATATAGTCATGAAAAAAACAACGACTTATTATAAGGTACATACTATATGGTGTAAAACAGAAAGGTAAGTAGTAAGTCCTAAGACCCTTCCTCTCTCTTAACAGAACATAACCCAATGTGCAGGTAGGGAAACTAACCATCAACATGGACATGTTGTACTCCCACAGTTGGGACTTTCCTTTAACTCCGTGAGAACCCAACCCTTTTACCTGCGGTGTCCACTCTAGTTCTGTTGAAAAGACGGAGAGATCTACGTGGTGTAACGACTCTAATCCTGGGTTCGTCTAGTACAACCTTTGGAGTAGTACCTCCTTTCAATTATTGATACAGGATCATATGAAATATTATCTCTTTTATATTATTCTAAAAATTTTATTATAAATTTATAAAATTCAATATTAAAAATTTCACATATATAGAGATACAACCTGCATAGTCAAGTCAAGTCAAGTCAAGTCAGCGAGTCAGCACAGGCTGAGAAACGCTGGGGTACTTAGCGTCGTGCGGTCCGAAGGGACAGGTAGTGGTCGAGAGCCTCAAGTGAGTCTAAGTACAGGTAGCTTAGTCACTACGGTAGATCGGTAGAGTAGGAGACAGTAGGGGAAGAGGAGCACGGGGGTTAGGGAGGGTGGTAGTCTCAGAAAAGGTTACTCAGTTGAGAAGTGTACTCTACCGGTTTCATGACCTCAAAGTCGAAATCGTAGTAAGGAAGGTTTCTTTAGGGTCCCGACGAGAGGAAATCTTACCTGACCAACCTAGAGGAACGTCAGGTTCCCTGAGAGTTCTCAGAAGAGGTTGTGGTGTCAAGTTTTCGTAGTTAAGAAGCCACGAGTCGAAAGAAGTGTTAGGTTGACAGTGTAGGTATGTACTGGTGACCTTTTTGGTATCGGAACTGATCTACCTGGAATCAGCCGTTTCAGTACAGAGACGAAAACTTATACGATAGATCCAACCAGTATTGAAGAGAAGGTTCCTCATTCGCGGAAATAAAGTTTATGTCCCAAAGTAAACCAGGAGTTATTACAATCAAAGATCAATAAGAAATCACCGGAGTAACACCAAATTTATGTGAAAACACTTGATCGCAATTTTAGGTCGGTGGTTTCTGACTGTTACTCTTTTACTCAAGGTTCAATGTTTACTCATTACTTACTTACGAAACTGAAAAGGGTGTGTTTTCAGTTCAACGAGTCTTCAAGGGATGACTAATTCTTAGACGGAACGTTACTTCGCTTGTGTCCAAACTAGAGACTAGGTCCTTGATTCTAGGGTTTTACGGGTCCCCAGTTGATTCGACGTTTCTCTTTATGGTGTATATGTTGCTTCTACACGGAGTACGACGTTGGTTCTGGACTGTGTCGGTTCATGTATAAGCATTTTTCTTCTTTTATTAAAGAAATCAGACTATTATCATTATTATGATTATTATTTTCGGTTGGACGAGTAACAGACCCTATAACGACCAGTCACGGTGGGTAGTCGTCCACACCTACACCTCGCCCTGAGAAGGACACGGGGAAGACGGACGTCCCTACAACAGACTCCCGAGTCGTCCCAGTGAAGGTGACTGAACTTCCTAGTGAGTGAACCTCGCCAAACCTTGTTAATGTCGTGAAAGTTAAGGTCCATCGTGGATTCCACGGACACCTCTCCATCTCCACAGGTATTTCGTCAAGAGACCGTAAAAGGTACTATCGTTCGTCGCTGGCCTTCACGAGGTGGCGACTTTCCTCTCACTGACCAAGTTTTACCGCTGAGACCGGAATTTCCTGACAGCAGTCTCCGGTCTACAGGAGTGAGCCTTTGACACGGAGACTTACCCGACCCTTCTTCCTCGGTTCGCGGGACCCAGAAAACAAACCCGAGGTTTGAAAAGGAGGAACACGACAGTAGGAAGTCACGCGCGGACGTACGACTCAGCGAAGTCGGTACAGGGTGAGAACCGCTGAGAAACCCGACATCGGACGGTCCGAGGAGACAGGTACCCTAAGAGGTCCGTTCTTATGACCTCACCCAACGGTACAGGAAGAGGTCCCCTAGAAGGGTTGGGTCCCTAGGTTGGCCCCGGAGAATTTAGAGGGTGTGACCGTCCGTCCAAGACATGGTGATCACGCGGACTCTTCGGTAGTAGGAAGGTCATAACCCGTTCACGGGACAGACGTCCGGAGGAGCGAAGACGCTTGAAGAGTTCCCTCATATCCTAGTGGGATTTCGGGATCACAGGTGAGTCTCGGGTGACTCCCGTAAAATCATTCAAGACGGTCAGTGGGTCGAGTCCTTAGTCAAAAGATTGCACTATAGTCTCTAACATAGATATTAACGACACTACGAAATTTCATTGGTGAAGTAAATCTAAAAAGACAAAATTGGGTTCCATAAGAAGACGCCTTTATTCCTTTGTCAAATGGGAGGGTGGTTTGGAACCGGTCATGGTAGCTGTTTCGTATTCATGGAGACCGAAGGGGAGAGAAGTCGATCATTCATACTCAATGTCCAAACGAATCTCTGACTAGTTCCCGTCTTCACGGGGCGAATACGAATACGAAGGATTCAGAAGATTCTAAAAGGGTGGAGACGGAATGTAGTGGTCGGTGGTCAGGATCGGGACGCAGATGCAAAACTGTAGTCAAAGGGAGAGAGGACACCAGACACACGTACAGTCAGCAAAGTCAGTACAGACTGAGAAACACTGAGACCTGATATTGGACGGTCCGAGGAGACAGTTACCCTAAAAGGTCAGTTCGTATGTCCTCACCCAGTGGTACGGGAGGCGGTTCCCTAGAAGGGTTGGGTCCCTAGGTTGAACTCGGAGGACACCGAGGACGCCGAGGACGTAACGTCCACCCAAGAAATGACGACTTGGTGTCCCTTCGGGGAGGAAGGTAGTCGATCCCGAATTTCACGTTTCACTTGGATTAAGACTTCAAAGACCTGAGCCACCTGAAGGGTCCGATGAACGAAAGTGGGTTTAATGCTAAGTGTAAAACCCCTTCCCTACCTAATCGGACCTTTGAATGAGTGGTAAACATTGTACGAAAAAACCCCCTTTTTTTAAAAAAAAAGGTTTTAGACTTTTCAGTTCAATACTTGGAATTCGAAAATTTCATTAAAAAACCTTATTAAAATGACATTAAATGAATGTTATTTAAGTGAGTAAGCTTCCACATGTCAAACTCCTTAAACCGGTCAAATATCAATTAAACATATCGGTGCTACATCTTACAAAATGGGATTTATCGGGGCGACACGGGGAAAGACACCCAGAAGGGAGCGTCAGGGGTCTGTCGTCGTGGTCCGCTAGTGGTCAGGTGGAGACAGTATTAGGACGAAAGAGACCTTGAAGCATAGTAACCTTAGTCTGCCATACTTGGAATTAAAAATCTTGTGGGGGGGGGTGGAAAATTCAACTTCTAACGTGTGTAAAAATATGATTGTGGTCAACAACTCACACACATATATACAATACAATAAACTCCTGATTTACGGTCTGCACTGGTCACCCAATTTAGATTGAATTTACTCAACCAACCATTTTGGTCTTCACTCGTAAGTGAAGGAAACACTCTCTCGACGTCGGAGGTGAAATGAGTGAAGGAGTGAAAGACCGAACAAGATCGCCAATAGAACTCCTCGAATCCAATAAAAAAGAAAGAGTGAACAAGGAAGTTTTGGTGAAGACGAGAATCTTTAACCATTGGACGACGGGTCAAAGGACATCGGCGGTAAAACAGAGGACACCGTTAAAGGTGTGGCACATTGACACATAGAAAGTTTCCATACAAACGACCTCCCTAAACACTAAGAAAGTCATCCTATTAAACACCCAATACAGTGACCATTTTGTCATCATGATTTTTTACATATCGTGGAAAATGACGTTTTCTATTAAACGTTACCGTCACGAAATTTTTTTTAGATAAATACTGAAGCCATCGTACAAGTTGACGGGAAAAATAAACATGAAAAAGACAAAGTTTCAGTGTCTAATATTATTTTCGTATAGTTCACGTATTGTAGGTACTACATAATCTATATGAAATTCTATTTAAACCATACGAAAAATCAAAGTAACCACGACTATATATAAAGTAACTTTTTTAAAAAAAAATTAAAGACTGGTTTTAACAGAATATCTTATATGTTTTACGTCAATCTTTCACTGACCTATGTGAAAATTTAGAATTTGTTCCACCCCCTACACCCCAAACCAAGAAACGAAGAGACATTTAAATCTAATGCCGAAAGACGTCATCGACGGAACTCTTTATCACACCGGGAGTGATAACTCTCCGAAATTCCTTCAAATCGAGTGTCTGCAATTGGGGAATCGATGTGTGGTCGACGTCGGACTTTAAAGAAGTCCTCTTTAAAAAAAATTCGGTGTTTGGAAGTTTTTAACAGAGGATAAACGTCCGCAAGAAGACCATCAATACGGAGGAGTAGTGATCCAAAACTGTTTGCACTTAAACCTACTTAATAAAGTAATCGATCAACCATCTTAATTGTACACCGAATTGATAAGTAAAAGATTATCTTCTAGAGTCTCTTTATCGTTTTTACAAATAGATATGTACTCAGCACATATTAAAGATGGACTAAGATAAACGTTTACTTATCGGAAATTTTGCACAAAGAGGACGAATTAAGGTAAAATCAGAAGACTTATAAAAGGGCGTACAGAGATGAGTCGAAATCGTGTCACACGTCTGGGACAAAGAAGTCTAATTGATGCACTACTCGTCTACCGTCCTCTCCCGGTTTTAGACGGAAACTAATTAGAAAACAAAAAATTTACGTACCGGATGTGTCTTTTTAGGCTAGTGGGATTACAAATGGAACACCAGGACAGTATTATAGTCTTACTTCACCGACAAGAAAGGGAACTCAGTAGAAAGACTTACCTCCAAGAAGGTCGTTTTTAGTGGGTGAATGTACTATTAAAGGGAAAAGGAGTTCTTTGATAAAGTAAAGTATCTTTCTATTACTCTGTAAAGTCCTTCTAAATAAAGACTTTTCCGTCTCCTTACTTATCAAATAGCGGATTTCTGAGAGTTGGACTTCGTCGAGAAGAATTTACTCTTCGGTATCTGACAAGTAACATTCTAAAATCTACTAACTTTTTAAACTGATTCACGTAAAACTGAAGATAAAGGGAATGGAAACAAATACCTTGGTGGTAAAGTTGTTGAGGTGTACGACTATATTTATTAACAAATTAAAAATTCTCATAAATTAACCGTGGTTCAATAAATAATACCAAAATTTTACATTACGAATAAAATATCACCTCATCTCAAATAAATGTTACGAGACGATCAAAGTTCACATGTTGTTTCACCAAGTCAACATATCCAATAACATCTTATAAATCTTCTCAAGGGCCATATGTCATCCAGGAACGACTGAAAGACAAAATATATATCATCACACGTAATGATATATATGTGTACAATTAGGATTTGAGGATTAAGTAGAGAGGAGACGGGGGAACGGGGAAATCATTGGGATTCAAACAAAAGTTTCAGACACTCAGACACAGACGAAACATTTATTCAAGTAAAGATAGTAAAAAATTCTAAGGTATATATTCACTGTAGCATACAAACAGACTGAATAAAGTAAATCATACTAGTAGAGATCCAGGTAGGTACAACGAAGTGCACCGTAATAAAGCAAAGAAATATCGATTCGTTATAAGGTAGTACACATACATGGTGTAAAAATAGGGAAGGAGACAACTACCTGTAAATTCAACGAAGGTACAGAACCAACAACATTTACACGACGTCACTTACAACCTCACGGACATAGAAAAACTTCGTACCAAAAGGGGTCTATGTACGGGTCCTTATCCAAACAACTTAGTATACTATCAAAAAAAATTAAAATCAAAATTCCTTGGAGGTATGACAAGAGGTATCACCAACATGTTTAAATGTAAGGATGGTTGTCACATCCTTCCAAGGGAAAAGAGGCGTGGAAGTGGTCGGTAAATAACAAACATGCAAAAAACTTTTACCGGTAAGACTGGACACACTTCACTATCGAGTAAAACCAAAACTAACGCAAAGAGATTATTAATCACTACAACGCATCGAAAGATACACGAAAAATCTTTAACTGTAATAGATTTTGGGTTAGCTAATATTCGAAGAACAACAAAACGTTCTCCGTCCTTGAACGTTAGTCCACCTAGGCCCCACCTCATATTCATAGTGAAAAATCAATGTATGAATCCCCCGTTCAATAAATTGAAACTGATCCTGAAGTCAAAGAAGTGAACGTGATACCCGTATCATTACGATGGGGATAATCCCAATTATGTCTTCCTATTTTATCTAAGACACATTTATCTCCGACTACGACGACAGATACATAAACCGTGATACCTCTGTGACACCCTCTAAAGTTCTTCTACTTATCCTCTACGAAAACGGAAGATTCCCGGAATACTATATAAACCCTCCCGTCTATTTTATCTCTTAGGTTTGGTCGAAGCTCATACCATCCATAAGTCCTCTCTTTCTAGATTCTATTTTTTTTATTCTTCATTTCCGAACTTCCCCCTCCGACTCTTCTAAATCTCCTTCGAAGAGTTGGGACCGAGATTAATCTTAGTGGACTCTGGAAATCTTTGTGTGGACACAGGAGAGTATCTTGTTAATGAAGTCTTAGGGTTTATAGTCATAAAATTTCAAGGGACCCTGAAAATGTACACCAGGTCTAACTCGTAGTCAATTTCTTGGATATATGTATCTTCATCATGTCTATAACTATCCTCCTCCTTGTATTCTTTCCATCTCAAGGAAAACGACAGGACCGACGAGACGTAAAGTCTTTCACATCATTCACTTCCGATGAACGATTAGGACACCTATATAAAAATATACGGATATCACCTAACACAGTATTTAGACTATTTAGTTTACTCTCCTTCCTACACAAACTAAAACACCCATAAACACACACACACACACACACCACAATAACCCAAAAACAAAAAAAAAATTGAGATTAACATTTACAATCGACACTACTAACACATATGTATGTAAAAGTTTCATCTATTTTGTATTTTTAAAACATAAAAAATTATATTTCTCCTAGATGGTAAATCTAAATCAAAATATCTGTTTTACGTTACTACGTCTGAATGGCACCCAGAAAACACTGTGAGAATTATCAGGATACGGCACCCGTACATTTATCCAACGTATGGGGGGCTACGGTTAGTGGATATTTTCGTTTTTTGATATATAATCATAAAAGTAATTCTACTTAGACATTTTATAATTTTGGTAAAAAGACTAATAAGTTTCATCTTTCCTCTCACTTTATGTGTTCTTATCTTTCCATCCAGTAGAAACGTGATTGAATCTTGAACTCTGTGATACACGTACCAATTATTGAATTGGATGTAAAAATATCTCCCTTTTAGAATAAAAAAATTTACTCTTTTCTTTTTAATACTTCATTTACCTTACTTAGTCGACCCGGTCTTGTCAAGAACGATTTCTCTTCCTACACATCTTTCGGTGTAGGACCTATATTTGCTTTTGTGGTACCAATGTGCTACACGAATATACATTGTCAATACTTCCTTTTTTTCCTCCAGAGTATGAATGTTTCGTGAGCAAAAACAATATACAAATTCGAAGACACATTAGTCCGTTGGAAAAACAAAGTAATGGTTCCCACTAGATTTACTACCCAGTGAACTATTTGTACCACTAGAAGAAAATAAAAAGGAAACACGAAGTAGAAAGATCTTCAATCCGACAGGAATCCAAAGTCACTAAATTGACCTCCCCTGTACTACCTTTTACTTCTACAGTAATATTAAAGGTGCGTGTAAGTGTTGACTTCCAGTCTACTCACGGTGGGACGTACGTCTCGTACTCAAAGTAATGATAGTACCATTTCGTCTCCTTAGTTTGGTCAGAACCATTCTAATCTAACTACAGGTAACACCGTACAGTCATAGAAGACACGTCACCGTAGTCACCTTCTAACGGCGACCACCTTCGTCCCTGTATAAGGAATTAGATTCGGTACTTCACGAAACTCTATAACTTCGGCCTCTTGAAATGACGGAATACGAGACAAATGAAGTTCTATCATCTTCTCGGTTCTCCTAACGAAATCCATAAGTAAGTAAGTTCTTTATATACAATCCAGAGTGAGACACGGTCCTTAACGAGATCCTCGACCTCACTGTTATCACTTACATTGTTTCGCAGACAGAAGTACTCGAACGTAAGATCTTACTCTCTGCATCTGTTTATTCACTTACATCTGATATAGTTCCCTATCATTCACGAAATTTCTTACTTTGTACCTATCCCTTATCCCTCACTGTGTCTTCTCCCCTGATAAAACCTAACTCACCAGACACTTCCGGACGTCCAGATGTTTCCTCCGTGAACCCTTCTTAATACTTACTTGAATTGTCCATAAACTTCCTTCTCATAAGCTAAATCTTCTTTGTCGTGTAAGTTTCAGGGTTTCGTTCTCGTGCACCGTACGACATCCTTGTCATTCCTACGTCTCACCGACGTAGTCACCCGACTCGTCTCACCCGTCATCCTCTACTCTACCATCTTCTTAGTTCCGACTCAGTATCCGGAGACTCTGGAACCTTCTTAAAACCGGGAATGAACCTAACTTTACCCTTCAATAACCTTCGTGACCGAATCGTGTTAAACGTAAAAATAATATTTCTAACGAATATTCCAAGAAAAAAATATTTCTAGAAAGAACGACGATATACCTCTATCTAAGGTCTATCTACCCCTCCCGTCAATCCTTTAACTGTGTTATTGAGTCCTTTTACTACCGTCACGAAACCTTTACCCATCACCGTCATCTTTTCCACTTTTCACCAACCTAGGATCTATCTAAAGTTTTCATTTCACCTACCCTAAAAGACTATCTATTATACATGCTACACTCTCTCTCTCTTTAGCTGTAACTGGGTTTTCTAAAAGGGGACATGTCGACCACCTTACCTTAACGGTGAACGACTCTACGTCTCTGAACTTTCTATATTCTTCTCGTCTAGTCGTCCTTTTAATTTATTAAAACTTAAACAATACAAACTCTCCGGACAATCTAGTGGTCTCTCACTACTACTTGATATTAACCTTTTTAGTTGGACTTACAGTCCTGTTTCTAACTCCGATGTCTAGTAAAATTTTTGTTGTTTTTTTCCATAGATTTCAGTACCTGTATCTACTCTAGTATACCCCCATTTAAGTCTGACCCCTCTCTTCGAGAAAATCCTGCGTCGGACTTCCGTGACGTTTCGTCTTCCTCTTGGATCTTTTTCACCACAGGGTCTCCCCCTCACTGGTTCTTTCACAGACAAGGTTAAACGACCTGACTCCCCAAAGGACCATGTACCTGAAAGTCTTGGACCCTATGTGATCCTGTCAAACAGGGAGAGGTCCACTTCTTTCACAAAGTTCTTCCTCTCTCACTAATTGACAGGTCACGACATCTGTTTGGTCCTCACTCGTTGTCGGGAACTTAAACCGTTGCACTTCCAGAACCTACTGTAACTGGTTCTGAACGGAGAGTACTTGTCGGTTCAGTCAAACTCCTGGTGGGGGGTATCCCTATTTGTACGGACCACCATGTTCCTGTTCCGTGAATATTCGTAGTACGGAGAAGGGGATGGGGGTCGGTTACCCGTACTTCGAAGGGAGTACAACATTGTTTCATGGGCCAGGGAACACCATGAAGGATCGACCGTGTCACCATTTCGTAGACGGACGGTCACGTCGTCTACGTTCTCTGTGGTCAAGTTTTGGACTCAACCCTTCTAGGGAACCTCCTCCTTCACCGTTTGTCAAGGTCATAAGAACGGACCCTTTAGGGTACCTGTCTCCTCGGACCACCCGACGTCAGACACCCCACCTTTCTCAACCTATACCGACTTATTTGTGTGCATGTAGGAATACTAATGGACACACTGGACCCGGTTCAGTAAATTGGAGAGACAAAAAGTCATAGGAATAAACCCTCTATTACAGGTCTAAACAGTAAAATTAGAAGATAGTTACACAACTGACGACACGATCCCGATGTATCTAATTAAAAGTTGTCTGTACCAAGACCACGACATCTTTAAAAGATAAAGTTCAACTTAGTATGTGGTACAGTCCTCTTGATCGGTAACTATATGTAATTTCCTGTTTCCTTTTAAGTCTGGGAAAAGTAAATTTTTTACCTATAAACACTTATTAAATTCGGAAATTTCATAAATATCCCCGAAGGGACCACCGAGTCTCCAATTTCACAGACGGACGTTACACCCTCTGGACCCAAGCTAGGGACCCAACCCTTCTAGGGGACCTTTTCCTTTACCGTTGGGTGAGGTCATAAGAACGGACCTCTTAGGGTACCTGTCTCCTCGGACCACCCGATGTCAGGTGTCCCAACGGTTCTCAGCCTGTACTGATTCGTTGAAGTGAAATGAAAAAAGAAATTTCATAAATATGATAAAAACACATAAAGATCAGAAGACAACTAGTCTGGAGACCCTCCTCTCCCACCTTTATCGATCTTTCTTTCTGACGTGTTTGGAAGTGATCTCCTCACAACTTTTAACTAACTTCCGTAACTAACGGAGAAACCGGATGACGATCTGACGAATCCTGTGGTCACTCATATGCAACTTCCTCACTTTCATCCACATAATCAGACCTAAGTCGACCTCGTCACCTCGACCATCCTCTACATAGAAGTGCATACTACTCCTTAACTCATGTCCCGTAACCGAATGGGTGACCACCACCGACCGATTCGTTCGGACTCCAGGTGTCCCGCTAGTCCTTCTATCCTAGTATTGTACGACCTTGAGGTACCCACACTAGATTTCGAACTTCGGGACCTTTAAGGTCTCTCGGAGGTGGGAGAAACTTTTCCGTAGGTCGACCAATTCAGTCCGGTGGGTCCGATTAGAGGGAAAACTAATTGAATTCGGACATTACAGTGTAATGTCGTCGTGGAGTCGACCAGAACTAACATAGTCATCCATACACAGACGATGGCTTATTGACGTCGGAGGGCAGACAGGAGGTCAAGACCGTTCTCTTGTGGGGACATCGGGTGGTGTGGACCTTCTTATGATCCTTCCGTTAAACCTCCTTACATCAAGACGACTCGGTTCAACTGTGTACTGTTTCGGTAATGTCAGTTTCAGACTAAATCCTATTAAACGATAGAATTCAAAAAAAACAAACCAAAACAAAACTAATAAATCTAAAAAAAGTATGTAATAAAATTGTTTACTATTAAGGAACCTATTCTACTTGAACTTTAATGAAACCTGGCAAGTTTGATCAGACTCAGAGGTGACTAATCTTCCAGTGTATATTGAGTCATCGTCTCTTTTGTTTTTGTTATTTAAAAGTACAAACTGAAAATAAGAGAGTTCTCCGACTCCCTGACTAGAATCTTGTAGGGGGCGGTGGGGTGGGGTGAGGTAAGGGTTTGAAGTCGGGTCACTTTGTGTTATGGTGACATTTAGAGGAGTTATAAACATATATGGATTTAGCGTAACACATACACCCATACACAACTAACGAAGCATTATATATTTTGGGTGAGAACTCTAACTGAAGTCTATTGAACCTCTTGTCTTTAGAGAAAACCAAGGACAAATAATAAACTTGCACGTTCTCCTCGTTGAACGAGTCTCCGGATCAATTGTCATCGACCATAGAGGTGAGTGAACGGTTGTCGTCCCGATCGAATATAGCAGAAACGTTGTTGTCAAAGGAGGGAACAATCAAAGTCGTATCTTTCACACCCCTCTGATCAATAATTTACGACCGACACACATCACAATCTGATTACGAGTCATGAAGACAGTAATACCGAATAAAAATATCAGAGAAGTCAGGACTTCATCTAAGTGTGGAAGTCTCATAATACTGAAATACTAGTTAACACGTATAACGTAAACCGTGTAACGGTGTGTCACAAGTTACTACTACGATATATGAAAAAGTATCGAGGGGGGAGGTTTCTATCGTAATAAAAAATACACTCTTTCCCAGTCTGAAGGGACAGGGTGTCAGCTGAGTTCCAGACATCTTTCTCGTCGAGGTATTCCCAGTCGAACCACTGAACACAAATAAATAAAAAATTTTTATAAACAAAGATAACTAATAAATAGGTCGACGTGACCCAGAATCAACACTGTGAACCCTGGAAGATCAACGTCGTACGTCCTAGATCAAGGGGTTGGTCCCTAGTTTGGGCCCGGAAAACGTAACCCTCACGGTGACCTGGTGGTCTGTTTAAGGGGTCACTGTACTAAATCATCTACAAATCGTTCATTAACGACTTACTCCTTCAGTCGACAGGAAAGAGGGACCGAGAACCCGTCGGACAGGTTATCCACTGTCCACGGTAATAGTCGGTCCGTAAAAAAGATTACGAACACTGAAACTTAAAATTTTTCACTTTCATAATCAACGAGTTAGCGAGTCATAGATTGAGACACTAGGGTACCTGACATCGGACGGTCCGAGGAGACAGGTACCTTAAGAGATTCGTTCTTACGACCTCACCCAACGGTAAGCGAAGAGGTCTTATAGAAGGGTTAGGTCCCTAGTTTGGACCCAAAGGGTGTAACGTCCGTCTAAGAAATGATAGACTCGGTGGTCCCTTCGGGAAAGTTTAAAATCCCTACACTGTTAATATTATGAATCTGACCTGGATTTAAAAAAAAGAGAGACTACTAAAGTGTGTTTACGGTAAAGAGATACCTTCGAAGAGTCAAGTCAAGTCAAGTTAGCGAGTCAGCACAGGCTGAGAAAAGTTGGGGTACTTAACGTCGTGCGGTCCGGAGGGACAGGTAGTGGTTGAGGGTCTCAAGTGAGTCTAAGTAAGGTAGTTCAGTCACTACGGTAGGTCGGTAGAGTAGGAGACAGCAGGGGAAGAGGAGGACGGGGGTTAGCGAGGGTCGTAGTGACAGAAAAGGTTACTCAGTTGAGAAGCGTACTCCACCGGTTTCATGACCTCAAAGTCGAAATCGTAGTAAGGAAGGTTTCTTTAGGGTCCCGACTAGAGGAAGTCTTACCTGACCANTGTGGTGTCAAGTTTTCGTAGTTAAGAAACCACGAGTCGGAAGAAGTGTCAGGTTGAGAGTGTAGGTATGTACTGGTGTCCTTTTTGGTATCGTAGCTGATCTACCTGGAAACAACCGTTTCATTACAGAGACGAAAACTTACACGATAGATCCAATCAGTGTCGAAAAGAAGGTTCCTCGTTCACAGAAAATTAAAGTACCGACGTCAGTGGTAGACGTCACTAAAACCTCAGGTTTTTTTACTTCAGACTGTGACAAAGGTGACAAAGGGGTAGATAAAGGGTACTTCACTACCCTGGTCTACGGTACTAAAAGCAAAAGACTTACAACTCGAAATCCAGTTGAAAAAGCGAGAGGAGAAAGTGAAAGTAGGTCTCCGAAAAATCAAGGAGAAGTGAGAGACGGTATTCCCACCACAGTAGACGTATAGACTCCACTAACTATAAAGAGGGCCGTTAGAACTAAGGTCGAACACGAAGAAGGTCGGGTCGCAAAGAGTACTACATGAGACGTATATTCAATTTATTCGTCTCACTGTTATATGTCGGAACTGCATGAGGAAAAGGATAATCCTTGGTCAGACAACAAGGTACAGGTCAAGATTGACAACGAAGGACTGGACGTATGTCCAAAGAGTTCTCCGTCCAGTCCACCAGACCATAAGGGTAGAGAAAGTCTTAAAAGGTGTCAAATAACACTAGGTGTGTCAGTTTCCGAAACCGTATCAGTTATTTCGTCTTTACCTACAAAAAGACCTTGAGAGAACGAAAAAGGTACTAGGTCGTCTACAACCGTTAAACTAGAGACCAAGGAGACGGAAAAGATTTTGGTCGAACTTGTAGTCCTTCAAGTGCCAAGTGCATAACGACTTCGGACCGAACCTCTTAAAACTCGTAATGAAATGATCGCACACTCTACTGCCGTTAACACGACATTAAACTCGTAAGAAACCGTAGCGGAAAGAAACCCTAACCTTACTTTTGACTGGAAAAGGGTAGGACACCGGTGACGACTCAAAAGGTCTAAACGACCGTATAACTCACGTCGTGAAAGTGTCGTAGTAGAAAGTCCTAAATTTTATCGAATTGACCTTAAGGTAGTGGAGGTGATCGAAACAAACATCAATACGAAGGATTCCGGGTGAACTGAAGTGTAAGGTCCTACAGACGGAGATCCACTCACTAGTGTGGTAACATTAATACACCCAGCACTTCTATAAAAAACATGTCAAGAAGGCACATAAGAACGGTGGACAAGAATTATAGAAGACGAAGACAATCCAGGGATGGTAAAGACAGGAAATAGCTCGTGCAGAAACGTACTTTACAAGGGAACTATAGAGATTAAAAGAACTTCTCTAGAGATCAGAAAGGGTAAGACAACAAAAGGAGATAAAGAAACGTGACTAGTGACTTCTTCCGAAAGAATAGAGAAGAACGATAAGAAACCTTGAGACGTAAGTCTACGAATATAGAAGGGAAAAGAGGAAACGAAAAGCGAAGAGAAGAAAAGTGTCGATAAACATTCCGGAGGCTTCTGTCGGTAAAACGAAAGAACGTAAAGAAAAGATACCCCTACCAGAACTAGGGACAGAGGACATGTTACAGTGCTTGGAGACAGGTATCAAGTAGTCCGTTGAGATAGATAGTCTAGATCAGGGAATTTAGATAAAGAGTGAAGGTGACATATTAGTATTCCTTAAACTAAATCCAGTATGGATTTACCAGATCACCAAAAGGGATGAAAGAAGTTAAATTCAGACTTAAACCGTCATTCCTCAAGTACTAGACTCGGTGTCAGTCGAGGATCAGAACAAAAACAACTGACATATCTCGAAGAGGTAGAAACCGAGTTTCTTATATTAGTTAGACTAAAGCCACAACTGGTAGACCACTACAGGTACACATCCCAGAAGAGAACACAACAACCTTCTCCCACAAACGATACTGGTCACGTAAAAGAACAGTTTTGAGATAATCAGAAACGGGACGAAGTAAGACCTTCGTCCTTACCTTCGAAGATGAATGATCATTAATCGCGATCATAGGCGTAACGACGGTTAAAACGAAGTCACATTAAAAAGTCACCTAGAAAAGTTACGGAGACGAATTTATTAACTATAAGGAATACTATTTAAATATAAATCATAATAAAATTACTTACTTAAGTGCTAATAATTAAACTCCTCGGTAAGAGTACCCTTCAAGTCTCATCTCGAACACGTACCATCATTTACCTAAAAATTGACAGAAGATTTGTGTGAATGACGACAGAGTACAAAATTAATAAAGACCTTTAGATCTAATGTACCTCTTGGACGTTCTCTTTCGTTTTAATCCTCAGAGGGATCTAAACTTAAGGTGTACCTGATGAAGGGTCGATACATCAGTATGGACCCACTTAATAATTTAAAGATCGGAAGTCACAGGAGTAGACATTTTATTTTGGAATGTCTCAAGACCACTCCTAATTTATTCTATTACAGATCTTACTGTAGAAGAACCGTACATCACGAGTTGTTGAAGATCAAGTTCCCATATTTCAATTGTCATTATTCCACTTAATACGTTTGCCATGTCGGAGAAGTAAAGTTCCATTTCAGTAAAGTTAGGGAAAGGGACTTGAGACACGGTACAACACCATCCCTCACCCTTTCAGACGAAAGAAAACCCCCCAACCAGAGTACTGTCAGATGTCATCTAAAAAAAAACACCAAGACACGTACATATTACGGACAACAAGGGGAACCGTCTACAGTTGTCACAGAAAAACGTTTGAGACAGGGGTGGACGAAGACGTATCCGACTGGGGTCCGAGAGACTCGGACGACGACCGGGGTCGACGAAGTAAACCTCTCTGGGTGAGATTCTTGACACGAGGAGAAGAATCACTGTAGGTCCAGGGGTCAGTCTCGGGTCCCTCTGAAGACACAGGAGCCAGTACGGAGTATCTCGGAACCCGATGGTCCCCTCACAGAAACGAGAGAGGATCACTTCCTAAAGGACAAGGGAAAGGAAGACGGGAGAAACTAGGTCGACGGTATCCCGTAATACACTCGGTCGGGAAGTTCTTAGAGTCTGTTCCTTCCGGACACAAACGAGGGAACAGTCGAAACAGGAGTGGGAAGGGATACAGTGAACGCAGAGGTGGTGATGGTCCCTGTGTCTCCACTCTCCTCTGTCCCGTTCGGTGTGAATGTAAGAGATTAGAAGAACGGAGAAGGTACTGTGAAAGAAGGGGAAGAGGTTGGACCTCGGAATGTAGATCAGACCACATGCCAAAGTCCTACTACTTTTTGGCCAAAACAGTCGTGAAAAAAACCTAGACAGGAACAAAGTCTCGCTCTGTCATGTTCAGTTCTTAGACCCCACAAACGACCTGACTACTGAGGTTTATCAGACGGTATTTACTTGTGGTACCTCGACGACGACGACGACAACAATAATGGTGATGAAGATGGTGATGATGTGTGCAGTTGAACTAGATTTAATAGAAATAAGGCAATTCCGTCACCAAAGGATTCAGATTCACTCAAAGTGTTCCATCTTTTTCATAAACAACTTAACGGTTGACAAAGAAAATGGTGGACCACCGAGTCTCCCATTTCTTAGTCGGACGTCACACCCTCTCGGCCCAAGTCAGGGACCCAACCCTTCTAGGGAACGTTTTCCCTTGCAGACCTCATAAGGTCATAAGGACGGACCTCTTAGGACACCCGTCTCCTCGGACCACCCAATGTCAGGTCCCCCAGTTTTTTACAACCTGCACTGACTCTCTGATTGTGAAAGTATGTAAAAGAAAATAGTGGACTCCTTTTAATCAAAAATTTAACGGTAGATAAAAATTGTAAAAAGGGGGTGGGGTGAAACCTTCCTATATTAACTTCTCGTTTTTTTTTTTTTTTTTTTTCCTGTTTGTTTGTGGTTTTGTTTTTAATTGTGGTTTTTCAGGGAGGTTTTGTTAGGAAAATTTCGTTCATGTAAATCGGAATGCTTATGAATCGGGTAACAGGAATCAAACGAGTAAATTCACGTCAGTCACTGTCAAAGAAGGGACGGTCGTGGTCCGCCGGGTCGTCATAAACCTTTAGTGACGGAACCTCACAGGGTCGATGGGTCCGACCAAGTGACACCCGACACTAATGCTTACTTCACGAGAGTTCTTAGTCACATCTCCTACTGAGTCCGGTTTATTTTGTGACATGGACTTATGAGACTCAACTGAAATGGACTTAAAGATCTTTTAACGGACGTCAAACGACGAAGTGATATAAACCCATTTGTACCGGAGTCTCTCGAAACCGTTCTCTTTAATATTTTTACGTCGTTTTGGAACACTAAAGTAAAACCTAGAGGAATCCTTAGGAGTAGTTCTACGTTAATTTGTCTTTTTAAGACGGAACCCCACACTAAAATTAATGAGTGGTACAAGACTGAACTGAGAGGTGCGACGCAAAGAAAAGGAAAGGCATAGTGGCGAAGATACAAACTGTAGAAGAGATTTGTGTCGGGGTGAATCGACCCTCCTCTCCCTCCCGTTCCGTACGTAGATGACAGTGGAATCACGAAAATAGGGTTTGGCACACCCTTGCAGGAACAGGGAAGGAACGGGGATCGGAGTCAAGATACTGGGTCACCTCGGTCACCTGAAACTTCCTGAAGACTACTGTGTGGACTTGTCGGACCTACACCTCGAACGGGTCCTCGACCCTCTGAAGAGGCTCCTGCTGAACCTACACCACAAGTGCGGCTTCCTTACAGCTTGAAACGTCGGGAGAAACGGCCTCCTTCCCATTTAACAAAAAACTTTTACACCTACCCTAATACTGACAGCACTGACAAACACCATTCCCCTCTATGGGATTAAGACCTGAAAGAATGTTCACTGTGATGAGTTTAGATAGTTCTACACGTCCTATTGAAGATACCATGATAGTGAAGATCCATCTATCAAAAACTTAACCAAACTGGTTTCCGAAACTTTTCGGTGAACCCCAAATTCTGTCAATTTCCTGACGTCACCATGTTTTACCTGACGAATTCTTCTTCACTCCTCGCGTCCGAGATCTGGGTCTGACGGGTCCACAGTCGAGTCACTGGTACCTACAGTACTCTGGAGTCCTTTAGAGTCAAAGACTTTTATTATTAGTAACTTGACGAAGGTAAGTCTTCGTAAAATTAACAAAGGGTATATACTCTGACCTAGTTCAGTGTTTTCATTCAAGTTAGGTGAAAAGAACTCGTAGAGGATACATGACTCTTGTCCCTATCTTTCTACTTATTCCGGTTCAAGGACGAAAACTTTGTTCAAAACAGTTCACCTTTTTGTTACCCCTTTCGAGACATCACACTTATACACTTATCGATGAATTCCAACTCAAAGAAGTCACCCAATTAGGTACATCAATATCCACACCCGTAACCATAGTTTACTACCTCAATAAAAATCTACATTGTAGAAATAAAGGTATCACATCTTTCGTCACAGAGAAACCTCCAAATTCCACTCGAAAATAAACGTAAGTAAAAGATTTCGTCTAATTCTAAGTGTAGGAAGACCTGTAAAAGTTGGAAGAGAAGAAAGGGTTTTTCAGGACCTTTTCCATAGCACTTTGTTCGGCGACGGGAGTAATGGGCCCCTATAAAGTCAAAATCAAACCTAAAATAAAGTAGTGGTAAATCCTTCAACCTACTGTTACTGTATCATAATAAAACTGGGAAACAAGAAACAAATCTATCAAGAATAAGTGTATCTTCTCGACTGGTGTAAGAGTCGAGAATTGTAAAACTTCTGTGAGTGAAGGGTCCTTTGTTTTAGTACCACTAGGAACCCTTTGTAAGAAGGGACAACAGTCAGGTAAACAAGTCTACACTGAGAGTGTAACCATTGTAGATAATAACAATGGAAACCATCTCTTAGTAAATCAAAATAAAGAAACACATTTTATATACCAACAGAAGTTTACTCTCGTCTTAGAACCCTTTCGGACAAATTTTATGTCAGTCAAATGTACATCCTCCTAAGAAAAAAACTTTAAACTATCTTCTCTATTAAAAAAGGATGGTAGTCAAAAACTCGTATTATAACGGGACAGTGGTCTTAACTATTGATTGTGTAATAGACAGACTACCGAAAGTTTTAGAGACGACAAAGTTAACAACGGGTTTTCAGACCACATATTAATTTCGGGCCCTTTCACAGTAGTAGTAGTCTCGTTTGTCGTCGACTGAGGACAACTTGGGTGAACGGATGTGTCCTTGAGCCACAACTCCACACTATCACATTACCCACATTCGGACGTGAGGGTTCACTTGTAGGACCCAGTTCAGGGACAAGAAGGTGAACGACTCACTGAAACTTGTTCTACAAAAGTAGAGGACGGAGACGTTTTACTCTTATTATAATCACGGACAAGACACCTCGACTGACTGTAACTGACTTAGTTATGTGTATCTCCCTACCGGGATCTCAGATCACGTCTTCCTTACCGTGTGCTTACACTGGACAGTGTCCTCCAGAGTGATACACGGTCTGTGGGTAGACCGTGTGAGTAGACCAAGACACGGTCTTGGAGTGTCTGACTGAAGTAGACAGTGTCAAGAGGGTTCCTCGTGACGTACTGACGGCAGTGGTGCATGCTACTCCTTTGACTCTTCCCAAGTCACTAACCGGGTTCCAGTGTATTCCTTATTCCTTACCCCGACCCCAAACCCACCAATCCCGGGTCTCTGGTGTGTAGACTGTAAATGTTATAAGGCAGATTTTGATCGTCCGTCAGGTGTTCCGTCCATGACAGACAGAAAAATGCTTGGTCTTTTACTTTGAATCTCGCAAATCTGGACAAATAGATATCATGGTTGTGTAAACCTTCTTGTCGTTTTGCTGTGTTTTGTTTTGTTTTGTTTGGGTGCAAACGATAACACCCCTTAATTACTAAAGGTTAAAGGTCTGAGACTTCATAAGGTTCTCAGAGAGAGTGCTGAGTGAGATATGGTCATCTGTTTTCGGTGGGCTGAATCATTAGTGGTTGGTTTCGGTCCCGGACAGTCGAGGGCTTTCGTGTTCTGTTGAGGAGAGAGTACCTGAAGGTTTTTCTTTTGTACGTTCAGGATTGCCAATGTGTACTCGTTTTTATACGAGTCTAGTGGGAACCCTGTCCAACCACAGACAGACATGAATAAGAAGACGAAAGACACACTAATGTCGACCGAGATGGACAGAACACAGTCTTACGGAAGTCCCTATCCATATCAGATTGTGCCAAGAGACATTATTTCTTTTACGTGTCTCGTATTTTACGGTTGTACAAACAGAGTAGTTTCATTTTTACAATGACGGAATCCTTATAAAGTCTATGAACTTTACTAACCTTTTGTTGTGGGAAGGGTAAGAGTCAACTATACCGAAACTTTAGTACGACGAGAGGAACCAATACTATTTCCTAACGAAGTAACAAAAATGGACCACTATTGAACAATACAAAAAAAGGTAGAGTGATCCCAACTTGAACTGGGTGTGCAGTCCCTGACACAAGTCTGGATATAAGCCCTCACCGATTAACACTTAGCCTTCATTCAAGTAAAAAAAGGGAGAAGTGTACATATAAATGAAATATACCAATCGAAAAAAACTATTGAAATTTTTTTAATTATTTGAAAATTTTTTGTCAACTCCGAGTATTCTTTTAACTAATCTTTCTTTATGGCTATTAAGAGTTTATGATACAGAATGTGTAAAGGGAGATAAAAATTGTATAACCCTATCTATAAAAAAACAGGAATTTACCGGTACTGATAACTAAAACCTCTAATATTTATTTAAAATGGTATTTCCATTTAAACGTTTATGTTTTAGGTAATTATCACTCCTAAACTGATATAAAACATAGTGAAAAGACGAGTTTGTGGAAGATTCCACAGGATAAAAGACGACATAGTTTATATTTGTGGTGGACGAACGGAAAGTTCCTAAAATTGTTAGACCGAGATGAGATAGATGACTTTGACATAGCGAATTGAGGACCTCGGGGTAGGAAAGAGACCCGACCGGAGAAAGAGTGACAACGGGGTACACTGGTTGAGTCAGGAAGGGGGTGTGGAAACGAGAACGACAGAGGGGAGACTCGTACGGCAGAGAAGAAAGTAGATAGAAGGTTTAGGATGGACACCTATTTTCCAGTTTAGTTTAAAAAGAACACGTTGAAAGAGACTAATTAAATAAGAAGGAACTATCTTAAAATGGATTCATACCTTGTAAACTATGTTAACTACTCGGTCACAACTATGTAATAATAATTGATTTAAGGTATCAGATGATATTCCGAATAAAAAATACAACATGCAAGACACCAAAACTGTTTACATATTATTGCAAATAGACGGTGACCTCATAGTAGGACTTAACAAAGTGACAGTATTTTTAAGGGACACACGGCAGACCAGTAGGGAAGGACCGTTGGTGAATACAAAGAAGGCACAGGGAGATACAGAAAAACACTGAACTATAGGGTAAAACAAAAAACGACCTATTATAAGGTGACGTACCTAAATGAGTATCAAAATAAATAGGTGAGTGGATAACTATTTCCTGTCTTTACCATCCCTGGATTGTCTTCGTTTTCTATGATTCTTCTCCACGTCCATATGTGTCTTCTTGACATGTTTTTTCTAGAAATGCTAGGTCTATTAGTACTACCACACTAGTCAGTGGATCTCGGTCTGTAGGACCTTACACTTCAGTTCACCCGGAATCCTTCGTAGTGATGTTTGTTTCGATCACCTTCACTACCTTAAGGTCAGCTCAATAAAGTTTAGGACTTTCTACTGCGACACCTTCACGACGTGAGTCATACGGTCGTGTAAACCTTTTGAGTCGTCACCGGTGTCCTGACCTTTTCCAGTCAAAAGTAAGGTTAGGGTTTCTTTCCACTACGGTTTCTTACGAGTTTGATGGTGTGTTAACGTGAGTAGAGTGTGCGATCATTTCATTACGAGTTTTAAGAGGTTCGGTCCGAAGTCGTTATGCACTTGGCACTTGAAGGACTACAAGTTCGACCAAAATCTTTTCCGTCTCCTTGGTCTCTAGTTTAACGGTTGTAGACGACCTAGTACCTTTTTCGTTCTCTCAAGGTCTTTTTGTAGATAAAGACGAAATAACTGATCCGGTTTCGGAAACTGACACACCTAGTGTTATTTGACACCTTTTAAGACTTTCTCTACCCTTATGGTCTGGTGGACTGGACGGAGAACTCTTTGGACATACGTCCAGTCCTTCGTTGTCAATCTTGACCGGTACCTTGTTGTCTGACCAAGGATTATCCTTTTCCTCATGTAGTTCCGACATATAACAGTGGGACGAATAAATTGAAGATACGTCTCATGTAGTACTCTTTACGACCTGACCTTCTTTGTGTTCGACCTTAGTTCTGACGGCCTTCTTTATAGTTAGTGGAGTCTATACGTCTACTGTGGTGGGAATACCGTCTTTCACTTCTCCTTGATCCTTCGGAGAACTACTTTCACTTTCTCCTCTCACTTTTTCAACCGAATTTCGAGTTGTAAGTCTTTTACTTCTAGTACCGTAGACCAGGGTAGTGAAGTACCGTCTATCTACCCCTTTGTCACCTTTGTCACCGACTGATAAAAAGACCCGAGGTTTTAGTGACGTCTACCACTAACGTCGGTACTTTAATTTTCTGCGAATGAAGAACCTTCCTTTCAATACTGGTTGAATCTGTCGTGTAAGTTTTCGTCTCTGTAATGAAACGGTCGTTTCTAGACAGATCAGTTTCGATACCAAAAAGGTCACCAGCACATACCTACACTCTCAACCTGATATTTCTTTCGACTCGTGGCTTCTTAACCACGAAAACTTGACACTACAACCTATTCTGAGAACTCTCAGGGAACCTGACGTTCTTTTAGGTTGGTCAGGTAGGATTTCCTCTAGTCAAGACCCACAAGTAACCTTCCTAACTACAACTCCGACTTTGAGGTTATGAAACCGGTGGACTACGATTCATTCTCAACTGGGTAACCTTTTTTTGGGACTACGACCCTTTCTAACTCCCGTTCTCCTCTTCCCCTACTGTCTCCTACTCTACCAACCTACCGTAGTAGCCGAACTACCTGTACCCAAACCCACCTGAGACCCTCAACCACTGCCTGTCCCTCCGGACCGTACGACCTCAAGCACCCCAACGTCTCAGCCTGTGATGACTCGTTGACTTGACTTGACTTAACTTCCTCTTTCAATGTAAAATTTGTGTTTCTTATCTCTAGAAAACAAAGATAAGACTACTTAAAGACCCCCCCCCACATCCCCAATTAATTAGTTTTAAACTGGAGTCTAAATTTCCATTGTAAATTTAAACACTGGTTCTTTATTTAATGAACGGAAGATCAGTGACAACCGAGTCAGCTATTTCTTCGACGGACGTTACGTCCTCTGGACCCAAACTAGGGACCCAACTCTTCTAGGGGACCTCTTCCCTTACTGTTGGGAGAGGTCATCAGAACGGATCTTTCAGACTACCTGTCTCCTCGGACCACGCGATATATCAGATACCCCAACGTTTCTCAGTCTGTACTGACTCACTGATTATGAAATTGAAAGATCATTTTTTACAGGAAGAGAGAACCCAAGTAGTCTACAAGAAACTATAACAGGACTCAAAATACAGAGGTACGGTCACTGGAACTGTCAACGGAGATTACTCTTTGTAGATGGGTGCGATCTTAAGAGTTACACAAACACACATGTACAATCCCTCGACCGACCCATCTCAGTCGTTATCCCCCGTGTGAGGTGAGTGGGCCGATCTCTTTGTAGTCTCTCGGACTACACACTGTTGTGTATTTTTAAACCTTAAGAATAAAGGAGTGGAGAGAATATGAGGTCATTCTTAAAAAAAGACACCTTATTTACTACTTTCTGAAACCTCTGACCCAAAATAGGTCGAGGACCTTTACACGGTAACTTAAACACGACTACACAAAGCCTCATTACAGTCATTACGTATGATAAAAGTCATCGACTGTTTATCTTTCGAAACGAACATACTTCATTAATTCTCTTTCTACAATTAGATAACAGATAAGACTTCACTTACCTTTTGGTTCAAACGACCCGTCAGTCTATTCTAATATGTAACGACTATTATTTATTTTCTAAAGTCTTGTTCAACAAGAGTACGAAAATTTACAATATTAATCTCTATGAAAGACCTATACTTCCAAGATTTTTTTAGACTCTTCTGGTTATTTATCTTTCCAGGTAAAACGATGTAAACCAAAAATAAAAGACAAACCCTGTCACGTGAAAAAGTAAGAAGTACCGTTAAGGGTAACCTTAAAAAAAAGAGATAGAACTTGTTTGAATTTCCTGAGAAGAATCTTATGAGTAACATTTTTGAAATCTCTAGTATCCCTTTGTTTTTTTGAGTTCAAGTGATATCTGTCTATTGGTAGTAATTGTAAACTACACAATGGAAACTTAGTATAAAGAAACAAATATAAATATATTTTGTTCAGTCTAATAATAAACGTCGTACAAAAAAGTCAGAAACGTCATTCACTATTAATCGAGAAACGATAATTTATAAAAGAAGTTGTGTCAAAAATTATTAATATATTATATGTATCTATGTTTTGAAATAAATTGGCTAAAAGTACAAATCTACTAAGGGACAAAAAGTCACAATATGGGTCGTCTCGTTGTAAGAACACAAATCAACACTAAAAAAAGGAAACCTTGTTTAAGGATATTCTCCTCAAAGACACAAATTCATATACGTGTTTAAATTCCTAAACCCTTATTCTATAGTCTCTCTAATAATTGTTATATACGTACTTAGGAGTTCTTATAACCTACAAAAGAAAAGTATTTAAAGATTAAAAACACTTTTCCATCAGATAATAAACGTAAGGAAACCAATAAATCTAAACCATAGAAAAAAGACATTTAAACGACTGGTAAACATTCAAAAGGAACCATGAAACGAATAAGTAATGTAAGTCCATAGAGATAATTACAAAAACAGACCAGTACAAATAGAGATCCTGACGAAAGTAGACGATTTTGTGATTGAGAAACAGAAAGTATACTATGTTTAAGGAATGGGTCCTTATGAAAAAATTGTAAATTTTAATAAATAATTACTTTAGATATAATCGTTCAAAGGATTACCAAATATAAAAACGACAGTACGAATTTAAATTAGGTGTTTGGATTATAATAAATGATTCTTAAAACCTAATTTTACAATTAGATCTGTTAATCGGGGAAACTAATAACGAAGACAAGGGAACACACAGAGATGAACAAAAATAGAGAAGACATCCTTGTCATTAATAAGTATATAAATAAGATAAGGTCGAAACACAGAAAAATAAAAGTGTTTTGTTTCGTTACAGACAAAATTGTAATACAAACCGTTGTATATCTTCCAGTCTGAACAGTAACCGGGACAATAGAAGTGTAAACCGATCACCTGGTCAGACAAAGGGTCTTTAATCGATTACCTATCCATCTTCACACGTTGAAACTTTGAGTAACAGTCAAAGACCTTTCGAAACTGATCACAAAATGACTCTTTCGTAGGAAAAGATGATAAACTGGGAAACCATACGATTTAGACTATGAGATTGTATTTCCGATATTAAAGATCGTGTGTGGGGAGGGTCCTAGTAAGATGGGAGTGCACATAGGTATTATGAAATAAACGTTCCTCGTAGGTCATGCAATAACGGTCTACGGGAAGTAGAGGATTGAGATGTATACAAAATCCGACCAACACAAGACACTCAACAAAGATATACCAACGGCTAACTACCATCTTTCTCTTTCCGTTCCTTCCACCACCAAGACCACTACCAAGTACAGTCATTTTGGTCCACCTTGGACACTCACCAAAGGATCTATTTGGTGATGTTACTTCTTCCTCTTAAATCTAAAGACTGATAATAATATCTGTAACTGATTAGTCCCTGACCGTTCTTCCTTTCATGTTTACGATAGGAGATACAAGGGGAAACCCCTCTGTTTCATACCATGTAGGAAGAGGAAGATCGAAGTAACCTAGGTGTCTTTAAGACAGATGTGAATCCGTAATGCAAAAGACAAAACCACTCAAAGGTAAAAAGACACAGAAGTATCCGACCCTTCAACCTCCTTCAGTGTATTACCAAGGACTGGTCAACAATTAACCACTAATTACTCGAAAGTAAAATTAAACAATAAAATACACAGTTTATCACACACGGACAAAACTTTCTTTGGTTCGTTATTCCTCATATGACTCATCTTTCTTTAGTTCGTTATTCCGCACATGTTTCATTTTGCGATCGGAGAACGGAGTGATTAGCGAACGAGGGACAGGAGAAGTTGAGTGAGAAGAAAAATTTTGAAGAAGAGTCTAAATAAAAAATAACTTCATTGTAATCAGATATCGTAACATACAAAATGTATATGTTACAATATAAAGAGAAAGATACATGCGATGTCATACGAGTGATGGTTTTATTAACCAAAGATAGGCAGTGGTATACCAACTAGTGGAAATGAGTAAAGTAGGAGGAAAACGGGGATTGGGAGGTGGTCAGACAAGAGATACAAAACCTCTCAAAAAACAAAAGAAAGATGGTTGAGATTTGACGTATCTCTAGTAACTCATCGGAAGGTCTAGGAGAAAACTAGGGGAGTGTTTGTGTATACTTATGAATATCAAATATATTTATAAATATATACGGTTTATACATGTGTGTATGTATAAAATGTATGAACGTATTAACAAAAGTTATTACACAAACCGTAGAAGGGTATAGTTTCTGGATAGATAGGGAAACAAAATTTTACGACGGACCGTAAGGTCCACGTTTCCTTATATAATATTTAATAACTGAAGAAAAGACAACAATCTGTGACGTCAACAGAGGTAAAAAGTACTATATTTACTATGGTATTACTTTTAGGTAAGTGTAAACGGAGATGTGTACACACTTATAAAGACTTCCATCTTTACCTTGGTATATCAGATCATTCATGAAGGTTTAAGAAGAGGTCTTTTCAACACAATTAAATGAGGTTATGGTTGACCCGTACTTTGACGGGAAAGGGGGGTATAGGAACGGTCACGACCTATAATAACTAATTTGACTTTGAACTTAAGGAGATTAGAATAAGATCAATAACAAAAATTTGACCTTCGATAACGACGACGACGATGATTCAGCGAAGTCAGCACAGGCTGAGACACGCTGGGGTATCTGCCGTCGGGTGTCCGAGGAGGTAGGGACCCTAAGAGGTCCGTTCTTATGACCTAACCCAACGGTAAAGGAAGAGGTCACGTACATACGTACGATTCAGCGAAGTCAGCACAGGTTGAGACACGTTAGGGTATCTGTCGTCGGGTGGTCCGAGGAGACAGGTGTCCTAAGAGGTCCGTTCTTATGACCTTCGATAATATGAGTGAAATTATTCTAACAAAAGATAATACCTCAAAAGAAGAGAATGAGTAGGATTTTAGGGTCAATTTATATGTGGATGGTATGTGGGAAAAGAGGAAACGGAAAACGAAGAGAAGAAAAGTATCGATAAACATTCCCGAGGAGTCTGTTGGTAAAACGGAAAGAAAAAGAACCCCTACCAGAACTAGTGACGGAACCCATGTTACAGTGTTTGGAGGTAGGTATCAAGAAGTCCGTGAGACAGACAGTCTAGATTAGGGAAGTTTAGATAAACAGTGAAGGCGACATATTAGCATTCCCTAAACTAAATCCAGTATGGACTTACCAATCACTAACAGGGATGAAAGAAGTTAAAGTCAGACTTAAACCGTTATTCCTCAAGTACTAGGCTCGGTGTCAGTCGAGAGTCTGAACAAAAACGACTACCATGTCTCGAAGAGGTAGAAACCGACGTTTCTTACAGTCAAGTCAAACCAAGTCAGCGAGTCAGTACAGGTTGAGAAACACTGGGGTACCGGACGTCGTGCGGTCCGGAGGGATAGGTATTGGTTGTAGACCTCAAATGAGTTTGAGTACAGAAGACTCAGCCACTATGGTAGGTTGGCAGAGTAGGAGACAACAGGGGAAGAGGAGGGTGGAAGTTAGAAAGGGTCGTAGTCCCAGAAAAGTTCACTCAGTGAAGACGAGTAGTCCACCCGTTTATAACGTCAAAGTCGAAGTCGTAGTTAGGAAGGTTACTTATCAGTTCTGACCAAAGGAAATCCTACCTGGCCAACCTAGAGGAACGTCAGGTTCTCTGAGAGTTCTCAGAAGAGGTTGTGGTGTCAAGTTTTCGTAGTTAAGAAACCGTGAGTCGAAAGAAATATCAGGTTAAGAGTGTAGGTATATACTGGTGACCTTTTTGGTATCGAAACTAATCTGCCTGGAAACCGTTTCATTACAGAAACGAAAAATCATACGATAGATCCAACCAGTATCTAAAAGAAGGTTCCTCGTACTTATAGAATCGATAACATTTATCACGACGTCACTTTATCCCATATACATAGAAAAGTTTAACCTCAAAAGAGGTTTATATACGGGTCCTCACCCTAACGACCTAGTATACCATCAAGACAATAGTCAAAAATTTCTTCGGAGATATGACAAAAAGTGTCACCGGGGTGGTTGTCACATCCTTCCACACACCTCTGGAAAAGTTCGTTATAAAGTATTCTTCACTGAGACTTTTTAAATACTTTTACTAAAACCAAGGTCAAACGAGATTCACACGTTTACCATCACTATTTTTGTCTCCTCTAAATACACACTGATACGAGGTAAAATATTATAAATAAAAGATGAAAGATTGTCTAAAAACTCTCTCTCGGAGTATACCTTAAAGTATTTGAACGATCGAAAAAGTTTCAATAAAAGTGGTTATATTTATCTAGGTCGTTGTACATACACATTCGACCAACCCATCCGAAAAGATCACATACTTTAGGAATCCCCTGACAGGGAGCACTAAGTTTATTTTTCGAAGTATACTAGATTACAAGACCGTGTTTTGGTGGGTCGAGTTTTATCACCTTTTATGTCCGTTTAAGATTCAACGAAGGATTCTAATATGACGGGATTTACTGTCGTGTGACTTAATCACTTACAAAAAGGACTCTTTAGTTTAAAATTCCCCTTTTCAAGGTTTTCCTTAATTGATTGTAATTAAACAAGATTCCACCTTTCTTTTCACACTTAATTTTAAGTATCAAGTGTGCACGGGAAACAGAAAGAATCCTGTACACGTGGAATCTCCTATAACTACAGTATTTAAGTCATAGTGTACGAAGAAGTACCCCTTTGAACGTACCCGGTGTCTTTATTTTTAGTCCTTTGTTGGATCAAATTCTAGAATACGTGTGCATTCTCTGGTCTTGAACCTCTGGTCTTGATATAGACGAAATCGAAAGAAATAACAAAGTATTTTATGTGTTGAATAAAGGTTTATACGAACGAATACTCACTTGGGGGTGTTTAGGGGAGGGGTCGTGTGTGTGTCCATGTCGGTATGCGGACGGGAGGTGGAAAGAAAGCAGTAGAGAGAGGCACGGAGACAAAGAGGTAGTCCATGCCCGTACCGGTACTCCACTTAAGATCCTATAAAGGGGGTCTAAATTTCTATTTCTCAATACAGATACTAAATTTTCATTTCTCAAATATGTGATATAGACTTCTTTAAGTATAGTCTAAAATAGGAGTTTTCTTCGAATTTAGATCCTCTTTACTCTGAAAGACCGACAACAAGAAAACGATAAAATACATTCACCTACGAAAGAAAAGACAGGAACCAAAACAATCTTACAAAAGACTTCAGGAAATGTACCTAGGTGTTTCTGTATTTTTTATCCGTAAAAAAAATTTACTCCAAGTCTTATCACAATTTTTAAGTAAAGTGTTGTAAAGATGAGATTGGGATATAGACACGGTCGGGAGTCCCAAACCTCTACTTTCGTACCTCTGATCTACATAAGGTACCGATACCTAAACTTTGGTCTCGTTTGACACGAGGGGAAGGAGTAAGATCTAAATCGTAGATGAAGGGGTAAAATTGTAGAGTCTTCCAACGTCTCGACGGCCCACCGTCGCGCCCATTTCGACCGACCTCTCCTCTCCGGTTCCTAACCGTTCGCACATTTCTACTGAGTAAAGTCTTCACGGTCGGCGTCTTCCGTCTTTGGTGGTACTTCGTCCATCACTCGGACTACCGACTCACGGTGGTCGATGGTCTCACGGTCGGAGTAATGGGATGGGCCCGTAGACTCGGTTTCTTTCGGTGCAAGGACAACTTGGATAAACGTCTGTTCTTTCTCCGTCTCTTCATCGGTTCACCATCTTCTGAGTGAGAGTACTTTCCTCGTGTCAGACAAGGAAGAGGTTTCTTGACAAGGAAAAAAGTTTACGACGACGACGACGACTCAGTGAAGTCAGCACAGACTGAGAGACGTTGGCGTATCTGTCGTCGGGTGGTCCGAGGGGGCAGGGACCCTAAGAGGTCCGTTCTTGTGACCTCACCCAACGGTAAAGGAAGAGGTCACGTACTTTCACTTTTCACTTTCACTTCAGCGAGTCAGCACAGACTGAGGATCAGCCTGAATCACTGGCGTACCTGACGTTGGATGGTTCGAAGAGGCAGGTACCCTAAAAGGTCCGTTCTCATGACCTCCCCCACGGTAACGGAAGAGGAAAAAGTTTATGATGACAATGTGCATACCCCTGTTAGGCTTCTGGTTTGCATAAAACTCTCGCAAGAGAAATCCCTGTCACACCACCTCATGTGTCTTAGACCTGGTATCTCTGACCCGGAACCCAGGTCTACGACCGGGGAACACATTACCGACACTCTGGGACCCGTTCACCGAATTAGAGAGACTTGGTGTCAAAGGAGTTCACACTTTACTATCCCCCTTTACCACGAGTGAAACTTCCGGACACATTCCTGACCTTTTGTTACGTACAAGGGAAAGAAGAAAAAGGAGAAAGGGAAGGATATGGGAAAAGAGAAAGAAAGGAGAGGAAACAACATGTTAAACCACACTTTTGGTAGTCTTATTCAATCAATAGGGACGGAGTCCTATTTCTACTCCGCCCGGTCTACTCGACTCTCCCGGGCTTATTCCTCGACTTCCGGTCTGTCCCATTCCTCCCGCGTGTAAGTCCTCCGGACACTCCGTGTCTCTTAGTCTTGGATGCACCACACTCCTCCCACACACTCGGACCCCGCCGGACCGTACACGATTGTCTCGTCTGTAAGACTCACCTTACTCCCCTCGTGTGTGCACCTTCCCTTCGGATGGACCTCCCCAGTCTCAGGCCAGTTCCTACAGGAGCAACCCGCCCTCACAGCGGACCGTGATTCGCAGTCGTAGTGTCCCTGTTGGACCACGTCCCACAGTCTCAGTCTTAAAATCCCTCCGTCGACCCACCCACCCCCCCAACTACAACTGTTACCAATGTATATTCCCCTCACTATACATAATCCCTGTCATCCACCGTCTAAAAAAATGACGGACTCTTCAATTATACCTTTCCTTCTTTTGAAGTTACCTATGACACTACAGTCTAACTCTAGCGTTCCTAGTTGTACTTAAGGGCCAAAAGTCGGGTGTGTACGCATCAGTGTGAGTGTATGGGAGGGATGAATTGAGACAAGTGACTTTTCTGTATCCTCCTAGTTATGAAAGTATCGTTATTCGTGTGGGTTGTGGTCGTAGAACCGAGGATTCTTAGTAAAAGGTGATTTTTCTTAGTGTTGAAGAACCTCTTTACCGACTATGGTCTAAACTCTCTTTCTTCTTTTCATTCTAGTGGAACCTTACAGAACTCTACCTTTCATCCTACACTAGTCACGGACGACGCCTGTACACTTTTTCTGCATTCTCGTCGACTTCCCTAAGCGGGACCAGTTTAATTCCTGTTAATCTCGTGGTTTTATTCATTATTATCTTTACTTCATCCTATACAACTTATTTTATCCTTTGATACTTAGACATTGCTATGTTTATTTATTCGACTTTCGAACTACTCCGTACTCCGTAAATGTTATTAGTTTGGGTTCACCTCCCTGAAAGATTTTATATTGTCCGGATTTTAAAGTTCCAGTACTTTCAGTTCCTTTGTGACTCCTTGACAAGGTGTCATTTATTCTGATTTCCGTATACTGTACGTACTGAAACCTATTCTAGGAAAACGAGATTTTCCGTAAAGTGTAAACCACTTTGGACTTACCCCAGACTTCTAATCCACCACCGCACGACACTAAGTACCCCAGCGTTTCTCAGCCTGTTCTGACTCGTTGACTGGACTTGACTTGACTTGACTTGACTTACACAGTTACAATTAAAGGACTTACACTACCAACGTATGATTAATACTACCTATTACAGGAACAAATATACGAGTCAAAGACTGAGAAAGGTCGGGGTACCTGACATCGGACGGTCCGAGGAGACAGGTACCTTAAAAGGTCCGTTCTTATGGATAAGAACGGTACCGTTCCATCGTTCTTATGGACAAGTACCGTTCCATCGTTCTTATGACCTGGTCCAACCTATGACCTAGGAGATCCCCCTAAAAGGGTTAGGTCCCTACCTTGGACTCGGAGAGCTCAGAGGACGTAGAGGACATAACCGGTCGCCTGAGAAATAGTAGTCACGGTGGACCCTCCGGGAACAAACATCTTTACTGTGTGATTTCATAAGTCCCCATTACCTCTTAATCCAGTTGCTGAATGAGAGTTTACCCAACCCTCTCCCTTTTCCGAAAAGATGATATAAAAGTTAAAAAGATATTCAAACTTTAACAAAGTCTTATTTTCCTTTAATTATATACAATCCACGGACCGTAACATTATTTCTGGCAATCATACATGGAAAACGGTAGGGTACGTAAATAAAGTGTCGACGAAACTCATATATCCTCGACAACACGGGTTTCTGTAAACTCGTTAAGTGAGACGGAGAGTCAGGGATTGGAGGGTGAAACCCAACCAACCATTATTCGTCACGGGCTGATCGTGTTGTCGTGACCATGTTCCCCATAGTATCAGGGTAAAGAACGGAGTTTCACCCTATCATCCTGTTGAGACGTTACACTTGTAAGGTCTCATGGGACACATATTACGGTTATTAAATAGACTCGGACGAAGGAATCAACTGAGGAAGACGAAGGGGTAGAGAGAATGTCCGAAAAGAAAGGGTTTTCACGTGTGAGAGTTTTTAGTACACGTGTACTCAGGAACAGAGTCCGAGTCAAAGATTCCTTAGAGTTGATTCTGCTAGTGATCAGGTTCTTCACTATCGACATAATCGTAGTTACTATTATGGTAATCTACGTTCTGACCACGTACATGATGTCTAGACGACGACGACGACGATTCAACGAAGTCAGCACAGGCTGAGACACGCTGGGTCTCTGTCGTCGGGTGGTCCGAGGGGCCAAGGACCTAAGAGGTCCGTTCTTGTGACCTCACCCAACGGTAAAGGAAGAGGTTACGTACTTTCACTTTTCACTTTCACTTCAGCGAGTCAGCACAGACTAAGACTCGCTGGGGCACCTGACGTCGGGTGGTCCGAGGAGGCAGGTACCCTAAAAGGTCCGTCCTCATGAGCTCACCCCACGGTAACGGAAGAGGTTGATATCTAGATTTATGGGAATTAAACACCTATACAACTTAAATTTTAGAGGATTGTACGCTTCTCAACTGAGTAACCTTTTCTGAGACTACGACCCTTCCTAACCCCCGTCCTCCTCTCCCCTGCTATCTCCTACTCCACCAACCTACCGTAGTGACTGAGCTACCTGCACTCAGACTCACTTGAGGCCCTCAACCACTACCTGTCCCTCCGGACCGCACGACGCTATGTACCCCAGCGTTTCTCAGTCTGTGCTGACTCGTTGACTTGACTTGACTTTGCTTGTAGAGATAAAGGGATACAATAAAGATATGCCCTGTAAATGAAAGAATGGTTTTGGTTCTCATCTTGAGACTTTTCGTAAGTGAAACCCTAAGGTGATGATCTTAAGAGGGAGGTTTGTTTGTGGACGTACGTCGACAAAAGGACCAATTTGAACAAGGTAAAATGAGGAAGGTCCTTCAGAAACACCTAAAGGAAAGGGTCCACACAACGGTTTTAGATACTAAATTTAACCTTAACCTTTAAGGTCAAAAGACTATACAATCATCGATACCGAGAGTTACTCCCATCAACTCCAAAGACAAAAAATAGTAGAGTCACTGATCCCACCTGATGACGAAAGGTGTGGGACTTCACGGAACCAGTAGTGTGTGATACTTCCTGACAGGGTTTAAGTCGTGGGTTGTGTTGCTAGTGTACAGGAAGACCTGTAAGTCCCGGCACTTTTAGGTTAGACATTTATAGACTCGGTTCGGACATACCGAAGAATGTTTAGCAAAACTTGACTTAAAAGGTTCCTTTGTCGAAAGTACATTTGTATCCCCTTTAATTCGAAGTACGACCAATCTCGAGATGTCCTCAAAGGGGGGTAAAATCTTTAGTGTAATGACGGACGAAGCACCACAAACTCAGTGGGTATGTCGTACAGACATAACCAAAACATCTACAATATAACTGTCGTTAAGAAGGGTGTCCACGTTTGTCAATAAAGTAATATAAGAGACCACGTCAGCACAGGTTCGTAAACGTATAAATGTGTGTACGACAAAATACATAATACAAAGAAAATAAAGAGTTATTTATTGTCGACCCTGTAAAAATACCTGAATCTTTTTTTTCCTTCAACTCAATATTTCTACCGTAATAATTCACAAACAATGTCTCTTTCTGCTACCACTCAGACTCTCTAAACTTTTGGGACCACACTCTCCTGATACGATACTGGTAAACGAACGATCTCAAAGTAAACAAGAGGGTAAGTTGTTTTCAAATCCACTACGGAGGACTCCTTATGTGTCCTTAGGATCGAGTTTCCTTAGACACAGAAACCGTTTCAGTATCAGATCACTCCTTCTCGTGTATAAATCGTCCCCTCCATTTTTAAATCTGTTCATTAATCTGACATTATATCTCGTACTACTTTCGAACATGCTCTTCATGTTCGTTGTACGAAACTTTTAAGTGTCTTCCTTCGTCAATTAAGACCGGTCCAGTCCCTTCCGCCCACGTTCCCGACCGGACACTTGACCCGAAAGCACCCTCACCTAAACACCCCTACCCCTTAGACGTGTATTGTCCAGTTCTCACCGAGTCACTAAAGGTGTCGACCTAACGACAAACATTGACATCTCCGACTACTCGGACCTACCGAAAGGTATGAAAATCTTTCGTTTGTCGATTCGTGGAACTGTCGGTCGTATTCTTTACGTACAGTATTATTCGGTAATAACTAGTCCCTCTGTAAAAATACCACAAAACCCTCATTGACTTAATATACGTGACTACACAAACTTAATATTAACAAATGGTCAAGTGACCCTCATTTTATACCTCATTATTTTGTCTACTATGGGGTAAGGAACTATAGGGTCGAGAGGAACTCGTGCTGGAAGGAAGTCTTAATGGAATTAGTGGGTCCTACTTTCTGTTTCAGATTCCCGAAAATACTACGACGAGTATTGTGAGTAGTTTACAAAGTGATACCTATTATCTGGTTCTTATTTATCGTACATTTGTTCAAATTAATGAACTCTCGAGGTGAGAGGTGGTTCTGTGGTTTGTGTAAGAATTCAATAAGAGAGAAATCAAGTAATTTCTTTTAATGTCTCCTTTATTACTAATTTTATAAATGACAATGGGTTTCCTACCGTCATTTATCGTTAGGTATGTTTTAATGGTTTTATATACCTTTATTCTACTCTATTTGTACGTCGGTACCGTGACAGATAAGTAATCTAAATAACTAGTAAAAGTCTTCAGTACTTCTCTTTTTCGTACTAAAAATCTCACCTCTGTCATTTGAAACACGGTATCTGTCATATTTCCACCTTACCTTAATAATTTCCGTATTAAGACCAGATTCATTGTGTCTGTTTGTAAAGTTCATCCTTTTATATAAAGAGAGTTTTCCTTAAGTACTTAAAACACGAAGACACGTTAAAGTAGAAAGGGATCATGTAATTTTTAGATCTTCAAAGGGGATAGGAAGTACTTTTGTGATAAACAGACTAAATTTTCAGAGTTAATATCTTGGACTCACCGTTTACAGGATACCGTAATACTCTCACCCTTCCTTGTGTTTACCGGTAATGAGGTGAGGGGACGGGGGATTCACCCTAAGTTTCGGTAATAGTATCTATCGTTCCTGTATTTTCTGATAGGGACCTATAATGTCTCTTTACATTATAGTCGTTCCTCTATTAACTCCTTATTTTATCGTTGATTTAGTCACAAACTGACATACCAATACCTATTGTTTCCGTTCAGGCATCTTTTGATTCACCGAAGTAATTCATACCAGGAGGTCTCTTTTCATCAAAAAAGGGACACTACGGAATTTTGTACTCTTTTTCAAACCCCAAGTAAGGAGACTGTATGCCTAAATTCGCGAAAAAGACTTCAGGAATCTTACTTTCCTTATAAAACCTAACCAACTTAACCTTGATCTTTTACGTTAAGAATTCTAAAAAGTTTAGAAGAGAAATAAGACACTTATATAGTAACATCATGGAACGGACAGTACTTTCTAAAGGGTACCTGGCAATACCATTTCCTTTAGAAGTCGTTGTGACTCAACATGGGAAAAAAGGGAAACGAATATTATAGAATGAATAACCAGATCAAATCTAAGAAACAGTCGACTGTCCCTGTTAACTTACTACAAGAGATTATGGTAAATTATTTGTAGTTCATCAACGTCTATAAATAACTTAGTAACGGTATTCGGTTCTTTAAAAGACAAAATGTATACACTTACATAAATAACGGACGTTATCTTAACTACTTCATCCATAATCAAATTAAGGATAATAAGACTATTGTTTTAACTCTGCGTTTTTTTATCTCATTAAATGGGATCCAGTATGTCGAACATTTGACACCTCGGTCCTGAACTTAGGTAAATGAGGACGAGTTGTTTTGGGTAGTAAGACATTTCGTTATATTATTTGGTATCGTTTCATAGTCTGGAATGTAAATCACTCATAACTCACATTTGTCATAGGATTAGTTACAGTCCGTATTAGGATTTGGAGATAGGTAACTAAAAATCCATTAACATTAAGTACCAAAAATCTAATGTCAAGACACTCAAAACTGTTTACGCATGTCAACACATTGGTGATAAGGTTAGTTCTGTGTCTTGTCAGGGTCATGGGCGGGGGGATTTAACGGGGTCCGGAGAACGCCAGTGACAGAATTGGGGGTCTGAGACCGTCGGTGACTAGAGAAAAGACAGTGATATTGAAAAGGAAAAGATCTTACAGTACATTTACCTTAGTACGTCAATAGAAAAAAAAAAGGACTGAGGAAAGTGAATCATAACTTATGAACGAGACACGGGGACACGTATTGGGTTGTAAAGTGGGGAGGGTTTCTCAATATTTGACATAAACCTAATAACGATCATCGAGAGAATGTAAAGGACGAAACAGACAGAAGAGAAACTAGAAGCATTATTTAGGATTGGAACAAAATGTAGGAAAATGGTCGAAGGAGCTACCAAAAGACTATCACACCCTTTAGTTTGTTCTACCCACGTACAAACACACCAACTCAAACGTCGTACAAAAGGTTCTTCCGAAACTCAGTATTTTTATCCCTTACGCGTACAACCAAAGACATCAATAATAAACTGCTGAATATAGACAACGGGAAAGAAGATTGAAGAAAACAGATTGACGGGAAAACAGATTGAAGAAAGGGTTACTGTCACGATCTGTAATGTAATTTGGGAAAGGTATCGTTGTGTAAAAAATTTTTTAACTTCACATTAACTACATGTTATCACACAATCGAAGTTCACATATCGTTTCATTAAATCATTATATACATATAGATAAATATATACATACAAAGTCTTATAAAAATAATATCCACTAATATTCTATAATTTATGTTACAGGACACGATATGTCATTTAGGAACAACGAATAGATAAAATATACATCATCAAACAATTAGGGTATGAGGATTAAATAAGAAAGGGGGAAAGGGGAAATCATTGAAACAAAAAGATACGGACACTTAGACAAAAACAAAACATATATCTAAGTAAACATAATATAAAATGTAAGGTATATATTAACTATAACATATTATAAACGTTGTGAATAATTTTGTTGAAATTATTGTACGTACCTCATCGTTAACTCCTACCATCGTTTCTAAAAACCATGTATCTAGTAAATTAAGATAAAAAGAATTGGTGTAGGACGGAAAAAATAAGAAATGATTCTTGTAACTAAACTTCTAATTTACAAAAGGAGATAAAAATAGAAGTTTACTGGAAATAAGGGACGAAGACGTGAAACGATCTAAATAAGGTCGGAGAAGGTGACCCCAGTATCAAGTCGAAGTCGAACCTCGGTTTACGGGGTGTCGACTTTACTGGTGTGGAGACTTTACCGTAAAAGGGTCCGGTGGGGACGGAAATTATCACTCGGTAGCTTCTCCGTTTAAACAGAGACAAATGTTGTCTCGGAACACAATCCGGACCACGTGTTAATCTACACTTCTTAATGTTAACCAGGAGAGAAACGTTCTAGAAAGTCTTGGTACAGACGTGAATTCGGTAATGAAAATAAAAATCTGATTACTAAAACGGAGAGAGAGAGAAGGAGGAAGACAGAGAATAAATTATTGTTGTTACTTTCCTTGGTTCCTTCAAGTCTGTAAACGTCGAAATTTTTCTGACCTAGGGCTTTTCTAAAAGTGTTCTGCGAAGTCTTTGTCTGCAAACTCAGTCTTTGGAACCTCTCGTCACTTGGGTCGCGAGTCCATAAAGGATAGTTGTTTGTGCCAACGGTCCAATGACCTGACAAGACGGCACCGCACGACAACTAAAAATTTTTTGATTATTTTTCCGATCTGAGTATCTGATAATCTTATCTTCCTCGAGATGGTGAATCAGTCACTATAAAAGAAGTATGAACAAAAATCGATATATTTAACCACAAGTTTACTTTCATCTATCTTCACCTCCCCGAGATTGAACCCCCCACCTAAACCCGGGTAGGGACATTACTAAGGCCGTCTATGAGTCCCCACGGCGGTGCGGAGTCCGTCGGACGTCACACTAACTTTCGAGGTGGGACCCCGTCTGACGGACCGAGAGAGAGACTACGATGGTGTATGGATGAGATGTTAGAGTCTGTCCTATTGAGTTGAGAGACCAGAAGTTAAAGAAAGGGACCTTTTGCTCCTACTATTTTCATGTGTTGGCCATTTCGACAAACTCATAATTTACTCAACTATACAACACTTCGTAAATTCTGTCACGGCCGAGTGTGAAACACAGGTTGCTTACACCAATAATAATAATAATGATAATGTTTCATCAATGTCAAATTTTCAGTCATGAGATATGTGGACAAAAGTATCGTCGTAATAAGTGTCGTCGGTTTTACACCTTTGTTGGTTCACAGGTACCTGTCTACTTCTCTATTTGACTTACACCGTATAAGTATGTTACCTCATAACGTACACACACGATTCACCGAAGTCAGTACAAGTTGAGAACACTGAGATACCTGACATCGGGTGGTCCGAGGAGACAGGTACCCTAAAAGGTCCGTTCTTGTGACCTCACCCACGGTACGGGAGGAGGTCCTCTAGAAGGGGTAGGTCCCTAACTTGGGGGTAATGAATCCAGAGGACGTAACCGTCCGCTCAAGAAATGGGGATCGTGGTGAACCCTTCAATGTCACCTCATCAATAAGTCGGAATTTTTCCCCCCTTTAAGACTGCGTATAAGATGCTACACCTACTTGGAACTTCTGCAGTGTGATTCACTTTATTCGGTCAATGTTTTCTTAGTTATGACATACTAAGGTCAATATACTCCATGGACCTTATTAGTCTAAGCATCCACATATTACAATTTTACCATCAACGGTCTCCGACGTCTCTCCATCCTTACTCCTCAAGAACAAATTACCCATATCTCAAAGACAAAATGTTTTGCTTCTCAAGACCTCTGACCAACATGTTGTTATATTTGCATGAATTGTAATGACTCGACATGTGATCTTTTACTACTTTAAAAATATAATGTACATATGAATGGTTTAAATGTTTTCTAAAATTTTCGGCCACGAGACCAGGTCAGACAGGTAAAATATCCAATTTTTTTTATTTCGTATCTCCTTCTTTACACATATTCAAACGTATCCTGAATTGGTCATATCAAAAGTCGAAAGTCCATGGCAGTATTGTGTTCGTAGAGTGTACGACTTATACTGATCTCCAAAATCTATTATGGATAAAGTCTGATGTCGGTCCGACTGATAAATAGAGACGTCTCTTTAGTCCGTAGTAAAGACCTCGACTTAGACCACCCCAATGACTTTGTGCCTTATAGACATACGGTAGGAGATACCCTTTAAAGTCCCCCAAAAGTACCCATTAAAACTGACTTAAGACGAAAGTAGTACATCTACTGGTTGATTTAACAAGGGAACAAAGTCAGTCTGTCTTTGGTGTTTGATCTATAAAGGAGACTTCTTTAAAATGTATCCCTTAATCAGTTTACATAAAAACTCCTGACTCTCTTGGTTTTTCCTTGTAACTTCAGAATGTCTTTAACATTGATGTTCTTTATCGTGTGGTGAGATCCCGACCCCAGACACCGTCACTCAGAGTTTGGATTCACAGTAACCTTAGGGGGACTTCCCGAACAAACTTGTGTCTAACGACCGGAGTGAGGTCTCAAAGACAAGATGACGTCGACCTCACCCCTGAACTCTTAAACGTAAAGAGTACTCGTAAGGGATCCTTTATAACTATGACAACCAGGGTCCTGACAAACTCTTGGTACCCAGATCACCCTCCTCGAACCTCAATAGTCTTGGACGTTCGAGTCTTCTCTCCGGAGTCTCGACCCTGAGTTTATGGACTCCTCCCCCGTATCGGATCGGTCACCACAGTAGTCTCCTTTCTGGAGTGTTCTCGACTCTCAGACCTGAGTCCGGAGGACCCTCTTTCTTAACGGGTCAATTACGACCATGGAGGTTCCTTCCAGTCTACTCCCAAAAAGAGCTTCACGATCTTCTTTGTCTTTTGATCTTCGTTGACGGTGATGGTTCTACTCTTCTGGACGTCCGTCTCTCCTTCGTCGGTCCGGGAAGAGGGAGGGGGTCGCTACGTCTTGGATTTCCCTCTTCATCGTTTCGTCTTTGTCCTAAACGATTTGCGTCTCGGTCGCAGTGTCTCGTCTCATTTCCCACCGAAGTTTTCCACGTACTCGTCGTGTGTGCAAGGAGTGAGGAGGTCGTGTGGCTCAGTCACCGACCCAAAGTCTCCGTTCAATATGTCTTCACACACAAAAATTCATAATTTGATTATGCGTAGTGCCTCTCTACCAGTCTGTCCGTCGTAGAAGGGAAAGTCAGTAAGAATCCTTGGAAAAACTCACCTTAACACTTCAGTTTACGGACTTAAATGTATTAAAGTTATATATATATATATACATGTGTGTGTGTGTATATATACTATACTGAGGTATCATGTTTATATAAAGTATTTTTAAACTACTATAATAAATTGAAGAAAGAAGAATAATTGTTCTTTCATATGATACTAGTAGAAAGAGAAGATTACTGTCGTATAAGAAGAAAAACAAATTTCCGACTTATTTGTCGGAGTAAGATAACATACTTTCAAGGTTTTAGAGAATTAGAATTTTGAAAGAAAAAAACTCCCCTACGAATTCAACAAAAATAATAAAACAATGATGTTCGTCACAAGGTCCCTATGAGAACAGGAGTATGGAAACAATTGAACAGGTCAACACCGGAAATTTATTTAAGACCTCTGTCTATGTCTACAACTAAGAAAATTTCTCAGAATCCATTGGGTTTATTAAAAGGGCTCTTAGAATATTTAAGATTCTACTTGTTTTAAAAATTATTGAATTTACAATTATAACCAATTATAACACACACTTACACTAACAATTGTGTAAGTCAAATCTATTTTAAATACTGGATTCTCTCGTCCTGAAAATACTCCATCTGTCTATAGTGGTTTTTTTAAAAAAATTATTAAAACAAATAAACAAATAAAAACCGACATGCCCCAGAAGTAACAACGTGTTCTAGTTTTGAAAATATCTCAATAACGTATCATCATACAGGTAAATTATCATGAAACTCTTATTGTAAAATGGTACATAAAATGTCTATAAACATTACCTAGATAGACACAAGAATGTTGTATAACAACGAAAACCAAAACATGAAAAACGGCCCAGAGCTCAATCCATAGGTCAAGCGTGAAAGGTTCTGTAAAGATTACCTTATTTCATAGGAGAAAAACTGACTTTAAAAAAGTTCGTACGACGTCGACTCACTTATGACGACTTTATCGTTCACGAAAAAAAGGGGTGAGACCATGAATAAGGACATTGACAATGATTTCAGGACATCCTTTCACAAGGGTACGGGTGTAAAGACAGAAACCTTTGTACGAAACCTCAAATATATTTCAAATTAAACCTTGCGAGGAGTGTCTAGTAGAATAAAAGGTCAAAACTTTCGGTTCAAGACCTCAACTCTAATGGTACTCCAGAGAAATAAGGGGTCAGGTCAGAGGGGGGACGGAAAAAAAAAAAAAAAATTGTGGAATAAGGNAAAAAACTTGTGGAATAAGGTCAAGACAAGACGAATTCGTGTTCTGTACACATACCAAGTATCCTCCGAACCGAGGGTTAGAGGTCTTTTCTTGTGGGGGAGTTTGATTATCGTGATGTCCTGATAACAGTTTGAAAAGGAGTTCTTGTCCACATAGATGTAGACTACTCAATTAGTGGACGAAGGTCCGTCCTCTCTCTGTAGATTTAAATCCTATAAGTCAGGTCCTTCGATACTACACTAAGAACAGTCTCTGAGGAACTCCGGACTAAGACGTCAGGGAGCAACCTCGGTAGAACTCTGTAGGGTCTGGGAAATCAAGAGTAGACTTCGGGCACTAGAGAGAGTACTTCGGTACAGAAAAAGAATGTCCGTCCAGGGGCGGTGGACTTGCATGACACACTACAAAGACCCTTTCCAAGGTTGTGACGGACACTGAAGCTGGAGGCGTCGGACGTCGGACTGGGCTCCGACCTTTTAGAACATGTTGTTCACTCGCGACTCCTGAAGCTCTTCGTCTTACTCCTCCGGGCCTCCTGGTTAGCCGTCCGGCTCGAGAAACGGGAAATAGGCAGTCACCTACTCCACCCATGCTGACAGAGGTGTGACCTCTTAAAGTTACTTCTGTGTCTCTCGGACGGTCCTTTTATAATAACGAACAGTAATAACATATCGTTACAGTCCTACGAATTAACACACTAAAGACCCGACACAAAAAGTCATTCCGTTCGGACACATTGTTGTCTCGTTTAATGACTAGTCAGTATGGAACCACCGAGTCACCATTTTTAGACGGACGTTAAGTCCTCCGAGTCCAAACTAGACACTCAGTCCTTCTAGGGGACCTCCTCCCGTACCGTTAGGTGAGGTTATAAGAACGGACCTCTTAGGTTGCCTGTCTCCTTGGACCATCCGACGTCAGCAACCCCAGTGTTTCTCAGTCTATGTCGAATCGTTGACTCGTGTGTGTGATGGTTTAGACCACCGAATGAATGATCACAGGACTCAAAAGAAGTCGAAATAAAAAAAGAGTAGATATAAAAGGTTGTTGGAACCAAAAGAGTAGACAAATACAAAAAACGTCACCGGAGTTTAGGAGTAAAAATTAACAGTCTCCCGAGTGTAGGAGAAGACTTACTCCTTCTAATTTATACTTATTATACCTGTCACAATAGTAGAGGTAGGAAGTATAACGTTTCATTCTTAGTCTCTCCAATTTATTGAACAAGTTCTAAGTCGTCCGTCTAACTTAATATCTTCCCCTAGTATTGTGTAATTGAGGTTCAAAATACAAATTGACATATATATATATACTGATATGGATTACCTTTAGGTTTCTACTGTATTTGTTAGTGTAGAACATTGAAAAGTCAAAGGTGGATATCTAAATCTTGAAAAATGGATTAAACAGTTCTTTATAATATAGACTGACTATACTGGAAGTGTAAGGAGAAGGAGGGTCAAGGGACTACCTCCACGGTTATCCATTATTAGTGGGTCTTACCTATGGTCTTCTCTTCTTTGTCAATTTCCCACTCCTCCTCTGAATGTCACTCTGTAGTCGAGTAATTTTAGAGGAAGTGATCTAATTTACCCTCCTATAGGTCCGAACTAATGTTCCTACTTAGTATCTGGTAAAACTTCCTTAACACAAAATACCAGAAATTTGCCACGTCTTTGAGTCAACTCTGATTTTCAATACTAGATCGTCTGTAGGATTACGCCGGACGAAATGATTGACCTCTCCTAAGAAACACTAATCACATATCCTATAAACCTTTAACCTTTCAGATTTTATGAACTTCCGAAGATATGACCGGGAACTTACACAACTTCAATATGTGTGTTTTTAATGTAAACGAGAATATTGAACATGAAAGAGGTTCCTTTCAGGACATCTTTTTTCCCCATTGACATAAAGGATGATACTTTACTGATGTTTACGACTAAAAAAAACCTGTTGTGTAAGTACTTTAATAAAATATAATAATAATGAAATACAGGAACACTTCTTTTAATCCTCTCTCCACTTGATAATATAGGTTTAATGCTGACTCATATGTCCCCTCCGTTTTAATCTTAAGTTGGTGGTTCGAAGATACTCCACTCAAGAAAGGGACTAAGTGAGACTAAGACATTTTTCCGTACACGACCAGGGATTCTTTCCACGTGATAAGACGTCTAGTATCCCCTCAAACGTGATCCTGAGGAGACCCAACGTTCACTATCTTGGGTTGATTTTTGTTGATTTAAAAAAAAGATCTCACCTCCGAATAACCGAACATTACTTTAGAGTCCGTCCCTCTACACCTCAACCGGAGTCCAAGGTGACCCAGACGACTGTCTTCTTGGAGTAGAGAGTATAATAGGGAAAGAGAGAAAACTAGGACAGAGAAAGAGTGACATTTATAGAGACAAAAGAGGGTCCTTCTCCTTTTGTTCTCCACAGGTGTTGAAGTATAAAGGAGAAGACGAAGTAACCGTTAAGTAAAAATAAAGTCTATTGATATTTTCACGTTCTTTGAGTGTATCAAATCTCCTCTGAACCCTTTGTATACTTGTATATCTGGAACTACCTTGGACTTAATTCTTTGATTGATATTTTTTTGTCTGTCAACCCCTTCAAACCTCGACTGATGTATAAAGTACTTTTATCCTTTATTTTAATTATCATCGTAATATCATACAAAAATTTTCAGGAATAGAAAATCTCCAGAGATGACTTTATGAGTGATTACTCTAATATACTACAGACCCCGGAACAAGACTCACTAGGTCGTAACTCACCCCCTCATCATTCACTCTCATGTACGACACACGACACAATTCGACGAAGTCAGGACAGACTGAGAAACTCTGGGGTACCTGATATCGAGTGGTCCGAGGAGGCACACACCCTAAGAGGTCCGTTCTCGTGACCTCACCCGACGGTATGGAAGGAAACCCCCTAGAAGGACTGGGTCCCTACTCTGGTTTAACGGGTATTCAGTTTTACAACTTCGATCCACTACCAATGCATACGAGGTAATGTCATAAAAGAGATGAAAACATATACGAATGTTAAAAGGTTTACTTCTCGGAAAATTTTCATATGGTTTCAAAACTTACGTCTGGTTTTCGTCTCACAAAAATGTCACTCCGACAAAAGGTTATTCCCCGGGGAAAGGAAAGTCTACACAGACAGGACTAGTGGGACTTTTAAGGGCGAACGAGACTCCCGGAAGTGGAGTCACACCCGTAGTCTTGTCATGGAGGAGACTTTGTTGAGTCGTCAAGATGGGTGGTTTGACAAATTGTGTTTCCCCTTAACTTTCAATCTCACCACCACTCAAATGTGGACCCTGATAAGGTGGTTTGACCCGTGTCTAAATTATTCTTCTGCTGACATAACGATAGAATTTTTTAAGAAGACCAACGATAACCTATAAGCCCTACAGTAAATAGCGGGTCCTTGACTCTCTCTCATCGTGACTTTGTATACGTAATGGAATACATGTTATCTATCGATCACTCGAGTTGAACCACGAGACACTACCTGATCTCCCAACCCCACCTCCTCACCCTCCCTCCAAGGTCTCCCTCACCTGTACACATATGATATCGACGAAGTTCAGTATTCCGTCTTTGGATGTGTTGTAACATTTTGTTAATAGGAGGTTAATTCTTATTTAAATTTTTTATATTAATTTGTACCGGGATAAGCAACCTGTGAACACTCGACGTCTGCTAAACAGTCTCAAACACATGGATGATGTTCTCGTCCTTAATTTCAAGAGTCCTACTGACCGTGACAGTCAGAAACGTAGGTACTGATATTAATTCTATGACACTATCAAGTGTAAACTTAAAAATCTAATTAAAAGGACCCTCATATCCACGAAGTGCTACAACGTAATCAAAAACGATATATCGTTTCACTTAGTCGACATACATATGAACTATGAAGGGAAATTGAGAAGTCAGGGATACAACACTTTATCTGTACAATAAAGAATTACACAGTAATGATTCGAAAAGTTAAGAATCTTGAAATCGTTCAAGATCGACCTGTACAGATAAATCTTGGATATTTAAGTCGGGGTTTGGAGATAGTAGACAAATTCCTTTGACACTTGGTTCTTTCGGTGACATAATGTCGTAATTACCAAATGTCGAAATCCACTTTTAAAGACTGAGTCTAGCGTTCAGACTTTGAGTGTATAAATGACCATTTCGGGAGCCGTCCTCTTTATAAGACTAACACAGGAATCTCGGTCGTTTTTTTTTTTTTTTTTCAGTTGTTATCCATATTCTAAAACGTTACGGTAGACCACCTACAATGATTCGGAATAGATACAAGTGTAAAGGAAGGAAGGAGAAAACCAGAGAAACAGAATTTACAAACCAACAGACTTTCCTCTTTTTAGAAACGACATTTACGACTGAAACTGCGTACCCCCAACCTATTATTTGAGAATATCTTCAACTATATAATAAGACACTAATCTTTATTTCGTTTACGTCGAACAGAACGTACCATCTATCATCAGAAGGGAAGGGAACCAATTGACGACTAATTAAGTGACGACTAAAGTACCCTTAAGTGATGACTAAAGAAAATGTTACATTAATTATTATCCTCCTACGACACCTTTATGCAGGCCATGGTCTTACAGGGTTCCTTGTAGACCCTTTGTCTTATAACCAGTTCAACGACTGGGACTTCATTCATAGTCGTTTGTGATGGATGAGTTAACTCTAGACAGAACGGAAAGTCTATGTCTGACAGAAAGAGTAGTCACGAACTTAGCCCCTCCTGGGGTTGTGTGAAAATTGTCACCCGTCGACACTTCATCATCTTTCTGGTCTCAAGTCTTAGTCCATCGGGGTCTAAGATAAGGACGGTCCGGAAACTGTGAGTAAGATGATACTTTTCCTTCTACTTGTGATTCCAATCTACAGATCCATTAATTAACTCACTTTACAGGACGTAATTCTTTTTATCGTCATTTTCGGTCACCACACGACCTCAGGTGAGATTGAGTACTCTCGAGTCACATACGAAGAGAAGGGTTGAGAAATAAGTCACTTCAGTGTAACCATCAAACTCTAATGGGTACCACCTTACCATCTTTATAAATGTTATAACTTTAGTCTTTTACGATGTTCAATCTCGGAAAAATAAAAATCTCTAAATATACGTAAAGGGTTGTCTGGTGATAATTTTGTGTTACTTTTTGAGTCAACGTCACGGTCTCCTGTAGTCTCATATCACCCTGACATGGTTTGATAGGATGCCCCCGCGAGTGACGATCGAACCCGGTTGAGAACGGTAGGTTTACTTGACTGGGTAAAACTAGTCAACAGACTAAAAAAAAATTTCTCTTTGATCTTTCGGTCTAAAAAGACGTACTAAAGGACTGAAGAATTTATAAAAGAGTAAAGGAAGAAATCATTGTGTGTAAAGTTTCTCTTGTACAGACTTTAGACCTAAGTAGAGTACCCAGTGCAAACGAACCTTCGTTAAGAAAAAATCGAAAAATTAACACAAATTTTCGGTGTGTAGAAGATGTACACATAATTAAAACATGAACACATAATTTATAATATACATAATGTTTTGTTCGTATTCACTTTGTAAAACTTCCTACTTGAGTTAGTTAATTTTATTTAATAAAAGAAGGACTTAAGGTCACCTAACAGAACGGATTGGGACCTCACGAACGTACGGAGAGAAAGGAGAAATGTCTGTCAACGAAATCTCTTAATCAAGAAGGTGAAAAAGTTTACTGTCCGTGAAAGCTTTAATAACTCAACATTGACGAGAGTCAAGTCAAGTCAAGACAACGAGGCAGCACAGACTGAGAAACGCTGGGGTACCTAATGTCGTGAGGTCCGAAGGGATAGGTAACGGTTGAGGAACTCGAAAGGGTTTGAGTACAGGTATCTCAGTCACAACGGTAGGTTGGTAGAGTAGAACAGTAGGGGAAGAGGAGGACGGAAGTTAGACAGGGTCGTAATACTAGAAAAGTTTATTCAGTCAAGAAACGTAGTCCACCGGTTTCATAATCTCAAAGTCGAAGTCGTAATTAAGAAGGTTACTTATAAGTCCTTACTAAAGGAAATCCTACCTGGCCAACCTAGAGGAACGTCAGGTTCCCTGAGAGTTCTCAGAAAAGGTTGTGGTGTCAAGTTTTCGTACTTAAGAGACCGTGAGTCGAAAGAAATATCAAGTTGAGAGTGTAGACATGTACTGATGACCTTTTTGGTATCGAAACTGATCTGTTGGCAACAACTGTTTCATTACAGAAACGAAAAATTTACGACAGATCCAACCAGTATCGAAAAGAAAGTTCCTCGTTCGCAGAAAATTAAAGTACGGACGTCAGTGGTAGACGTCACTAAAACCTCAGGTTTTTATATTTCAGAGAATGACAAAGGTAACAAAGGGATAGACTGTACTTTGCTACACTGGTCTACGGTACTAGAATTAAAAGACTTACAACTCAAAATTCGGTTGAAAAAGTGAGAGAAGAAAGTAAAAGTAGACCTCCGAGAAATCAAGAAGAGAAAGACGGTATTCACACCACAGTAGACGTATAGACTCCAATAACTATAAAAAGGGTCGTCAGAACTAAGGTCGAACACGAAGGAGGTCGGGTCGTAAAGAGGACTACATGAGACGTATATTCAATTTATTCGTCCCACTGTTATATGTCGAAACTGAATGAGGAAAAGAATAAACCTTGGTCAGACAACAAGGTACAGGTAAAGATTGACAACGAAGAACTGGACGTATGTCTAAAGAATCCTCTGTCCAGTCTACCAGACCATAAGGGTAGAGAACTTCTTAAAAGGTGTCAAACAACACTAGGTGTGTCAGTTTCCGAAACCGTATCAGTTATTTCGTCTTCACCTACAAAAGGACCTTGAGAGAACGAAAAAGGTACTACGAGATGGAGCCGTTTTGGTACATCCGTATTTTTAAAAAGTATGGGATAATTCTTTCAGTAGGTAGACAACTTCAGTTAAGTACTTGGAGAATCCGTCGTGGACCAAACGGTAATCCCGTGAACCTAAAACCTAAGTTCTGACATAAAGTCGGGACCTCCGAAGAGACCTTAAAACTCAAGAATATTTATTCCATCAATCTGGTCCAGTAGGGTTTCAAGGATGCACGACATTTAAAGGCTAAGATTACACCTCGGAGGGGTTAAGGAGAGGAGTCATGTGTTCGGTCGTACTGACGAATGTGTCAACACCCCGAGGGAAACACAACATCGTGAGAGGAGTTCAGTCACGATGGTCAACCACCCCCTCAATCCTGAAAAACAGAACATGTCTCTACTCGTCGGTTATTGGGTCGAAACACAACTCGTCACCCATGTATTCCCGTTTGCGACCAGGGACCCTAGACTGGGTCGACCCCCTTTGAGAATCGGGAAGTCGTACTCCTGATTCACCTTCACCGAGAAGGTAGGGGGAGACGTAAGTAGTAAGTCCTTTAGGTGGGATAACAGACTCCGAGAGTGGGTGAGGGTGTCCTTCACGTAGTCCGGTGACAACCGACGTCATTGAGACGAAAAACCCTAACCTCCTTAAGATGGGAGACTACGAACTGTGAGTCGGAGGATCTGTAAAAGATATTCATTTACCGTCGAGAAGAGTGTCTACCCTTCTGTACCGGTGATTCTGATAACAATTTTTTTATTAGTACAGTGAACCTAAAGTGGACTGCTTTAAACACTTCACATCAAAGATTACTAAAAAAGGGGTTTGACGGTTTCGTCTTTAATTTCTCTTGAGATCACAAACGAGTCAGAAACTGGACGAGGTCACAGAATTTAGCATAAGTATGGTTGTATATGGACGTTCTCCCCTCTACATCGAAAGTGATGAAATTTATTTGACCTGTTTTCTTTCGTTCAAGAATATCCACTTGGACTTTACAAATTTATACTTATCATTTTTAATACAATTACTATTACTATTTAAAATAAACTTCAGTTTTTTATAATTTACTATTACAATTTAAAATAAGTACCATTTTATGTCTATTGTATTTTAAACGACAGTATAGGCAAAAAGTGATCATAAAGTCACCGTTATTTATGTAAGTGTAACAACATGTCCATAACGGTGGCAGATAGAGGTATTGAGAACAGTGAATGGGTTTGACCTTAAACTATGGGTGATTTGTTATTGAGGGTAAAGATAGAAGGTGGTAAGGGAATACCTTCACCTTAATATGTCACAAACAGGAAATCACTGTTTAGAGTGAATGTCAAAGAAGTCGCAAACAGGTATACCATCCTACACAGTCTTAAAGGAAAGAAGAATTCTGACTTATTACAAGACAACATACGTATATGGTATAAGGTAATTAAGTGAGTAGAAACTACCTGTGGACTCAAACGAAGGTGGAAAACCGATGACACTTATTACTACCAAGGAACTGTAACAAATATTTCATGCAAATGTGTATGACAGAAAGTGTCAGGAATGTTGTTAGGATCCTTTACCTTTCTCATTCATAGAAAAGGAGTAAAATGTTTATTCACCTTGACCCCTTTCAGTCATTGGGTTACTTCTAAGGTCTTAATCGGTCTGACCCTCTCCCTTGTCTCGGGTCCAGAGAGACTGAGTCACAGACACTGAGAAGGTGGTACGGGTGACAGAGTAAAGGTTTCCACAGAAAACTGGTTGAGAACAGACCAATGGAGACAGGTGTATAAGAAACTTTTTAAGAAAAAAATCTGTTTCGATACTATTTAGGTAAGAGAGTGCATGTCAACTTTTGTCTTAAACTGGATTAAACGTACTGAAGACGTCACCACCACCAGGTCCCGGACTAATGATCCCGAGAATCGACCGTCACAGTATCCAACAATCACTTCAACGAGTCAGCATAGACTGAGAAACGCTGGGGTACCTGACATCGGGTGGTCTGAGAAGGTAGGTACCCTAAAAGATCCGTTCTCATGACCTCACCCAACGGTAAAGGAAGAGATCCCCTAGAAGGGCTGGGTCCCTAGCTTGGGCCCAAAGGACGTAACGTCCGTCTGCGAAATGGCAGACTCGGTGGTCCCTTCGGGCCATACAATGGACTTTGTAAATCTTTCACGAACAGACAAGGTGCACGTAGGATATCGTTCGTCCCAACACGAACCCCAACGGGAGAGAACAGAAGTCGGGTGGTAAAGTCCCCTTTAACCGGTAATCCCGGTCATACTCTCGACGAGAAAGATCGAGAGCAACCTAGGAGTGTGGAGTCACAACTAGTCGACACGAGTGAAGGGAGGGAGGTGGAGTCAAGTCTTCGGGGGGACCGTTACCTTCCTGGTCTGTAAGTGCGTGTAGTATTGGAAGAAAGGAAGACCCCCAGGGTGATCTTCAGATTTCTTTTCGTTGAATTGAAAAGAAAAACATGTTCGACTTTCGGTATCGGTGACTTATTATTCTCGATGGATAAGACCGTCATTTTACATTTGACATTTGTTCGGGAAATCGATTCTGTCTGAGTTGGGAGACTTTCGGGTCGTCGGTGTTGTCATTCTTCACAGTACACCCTAGTCGACCTCCTAGATAAGGTGTACGAGAGACAACGTCCCGGTGTACGAGAGACAACGTCCCGGTGGTCGTTCGTGCAAGTACTAGAGTTTACTAATCCCTAAAAGATACTTGGAGAGTATAGCGAGATAATTATAAGAGTATACTAAGAGTATACGCGCCTCGATGGGTTTATGAAGACCTTTGATGAATGTAAAAATTGGTCCAATACATAGAACCGTAAAAGTCTTTGAAGTTTTAATAGTTTCAATTTAGGTATATCTGAAAAGAGAGAAAGAGACTGTCCAAACTCTATCTTTAACTCGGAGACAAACGGTCATAACGGGAGATACTACAATTTCTTTCCTTTTTCCATTCATTCGTTTTTATTGAGTCGGGATTCCCGTAGTATATAACAAGTACCTTAGAAACCCAAGTAAAGAAATTTATAGTAAAGACACGTCATTTTTGTGTAATGTAAACTTTCGTTTACTGGAAACTATACAGGTCAAGATAACGGAAACGTCAAAAATTTCTGTACTGGACCCTTACAAACAGTAAATACAAGAAACTTCTTAGAACTTCCTTTTCAACTATCGGACCGACTCTGTCTCTTGACTATATCACTGTACACCCCAATGGGTATTTTGTTTCGTTAAATTTGTACCGACATTGTTCGAGTTACGTATATTACAAAGGACTCAAAGTCTCAAAAACGTAAAATAACACTTACCTTCCGTAGAACACGTTATTTTCAGATTTAAACGGTAACCCATCTCAGGAGTGGTTCATATTGCACGAAAATTAACTTTTCTGAAAAGGTACTCATAAAATTACAAATCAGTAAAACATTGAGGATTTCTTCCTGTCTTTATCGTTTTGGTCCCCTCTGTGAAGACGGGGGAACGAGTTTATGATATTAGTGAGCCATAAATTCTTCAAATAACACATAAAAAAAATTATTTATAATTATTAATACTTCTAAACATAATCACTCCTATCCAATTGACGATTTTGTCCTCTGGGGTGGTGCTTGTGTGTGTGTATAAGTCACCAAATTTTGACATCAAGAATTTTACCGTGTCCGTAGTCTTAGGGGACCTCCCGAACAATTTTGTCAACGACCCGGGTTACGGTCTCAAAGACTACGTCATTTAGACCACCCCCCGGTCTCTTGAACGTAAAGATTGTCCAGGGGTCGACTACGACTTCGACAACCAGTCCCCTGGTGTATACCTCTTGAACAACGAATTCCTTCCTCTTGAAAGATAACAAACAAAGAATTGTTAGGTCCCTAAAAGGATCACCAGGTCATCAATTCTTAGGTGGAACGTCATGTCCCCTGAGTCCAAACTAAGGACCAACCCCTTGATTCCAGAGTGAACAGGGCCTCGTCTATTCGGGCGGGGAAACGTAGTACTCCTTTCTAGAGCGAACTACGTTGTTTATAGGTCGCATGACGTTTATTCTGGGTTTCGACGGTTTCTTTATTGGTTGCCGGGTCCCATCCCCGTCCCCGTGTCCCAGTCGTCACCAAACGAGGTGAGTCAGTAAGTCCTTGGGTTCGACCGTAGAAACCATACAAAAAAGGATTTAGTAAGGACAGTGACGGTGACGTCGAGGGTCTTTTCCCCTTCTCTATCGTCTCCCACCTACACCCATCTCAACCTCGGACCTTCAAACTGGGTAGTAACGAGGACGAGTGTTAAGTAACCTCTCTTAGATCAATGGCCGAAGGGTCCACCGCGTCACCATTTCTTAGGTGGACGATCACGTCCTCTATGTTCTCTACACCCAAACTAGGGAGCCAGTTCTTCTAGGGGACCTCGTCCTTTACTGTTGGACGAGGTCATAAGAACGGACCTTTTAGAGTACCTGTCTCCTTGGACTACCCCAAGGTACCCCAGTGTTTCTCAGTCTGTGTTCACTCACGCACGTGTGTGTGTGTCTGTGTGTGTGTGTGTCTGTGTGTGTGTGCACGAATGAGGATTGACGTTCCCTCGACCATTTACGTTAGAGACGGACCCTCGGAGAAGAACCGACATTTAGACAACCACCATTTCCCTCTTGGTTGAGAGTTCCCAAGAATTCATTGTGACGCGACAAACCTGATGAGCAGGTTGTGCTCGCGAGGTAGGTACCTCGAGAGTAGTACAGTGTGAGAACGAGTTTTAGAAATTGTCTAGGAGTGATGGACTTTGTAATTTTTGTTTGAGAAGTGGAAGGTGTGGACCGAAAGAAGTCATACCGAGAGTAGACGAAAGAAAGGGAGCTCTCAGATCCGTCTCAGTTCGACCTAAAGAGTCATAATTGATTTCAGTGACGTCTAAAAGGTCGACGACTCTGTAGACACGACACGAGAGAGGGACCATGGACAGTGGGAGGTCGAGACGGACCACCTTAGAAGAAGGTTCCAGACAGGTAGAGTGAGTGGAGGGGGAACCTTTCGTAAGGGGTAGACGGGGTGACCTATACTGGAGAGTGGGAGTCCTTGAACGTGTTGCGAAAAAGGAGACTCACACTAGTGACATCAATCATGTATAAACGGAAGAGGGAGGAAGAACTAACATTCGATTAACCCTCGGGTTCATTACGGGACAAAAAGAAGTCACGTCATGGACCGTGTAGTCACATAAGTCCTCTATAACTACCCTATTATTTTTAAATTTACAAAGTTTCTTGTAGAGAGTTTACTGAGTTTTTATGGATCTCTGACACTGTTTTATACATAGTCTAAAAGGTCGTTCGTGACTAGTATTTGGTACAGATACTAATGTGAATGAAGAGAACACTTTAAACCACCCCGAAAAAGTGAGAAAAAAAAAAAAAAATTGTACAAACATTCACAATCAGCGAGTCAGTACGGGTTGAGAAACGCTGGGGTACCTGACGTCGGGTGGTCCGAGGACACAGGTACTCTAAAAGGTCCATTCCTATGACCTCACCCAACGGTAAAGGAAGAGGTCCCCTAGAAGGGTTGGGTCCCTAATTTGGACCCAAACTAGGACGTGACGTCCGTCTAAGAAATGGCTGACTCGATGTTCCCTTCGGGAATTGTACAAATCTGGTACTCTTGTTGACATTAAGTAAAAAAGTAAAACGGCGAGTAAATGTCTAGAGTCTTTTAAAAGTGACACTGGACTTGAGACTGGTCAAATTTCCTAAAGAGGCACGAGTGTGCGGCAGACAACGGCGTAGGTCAGTCCGTTCTAGACGCCACAAGAGCCAGTGGATGGGTAGGAGCCTGTAGATGGATCATCGGTTCCACCAAGCTATGTCAGACTAAACGTGTAAGACTACAAGAGTAACAACGTAATCAGGGTCACGGACAAATCCTACTTTCTCCACAGTCTTTCATGATGTACAGGAGACACTCTAAGTGAAACAAAGAGAGAGTTGACAGGAGGAAAAGGAAAAGTTCGTTTAACACAACCTATGATTTTACTGAGACTCAAAACTTCAATATGTCAGGATCCAAAGTCAGGACCGAAACGTTGAATCGTGGACATACGGAAACCCGTTAATGGATTGGAAAGACTCTGAATCAAAGGAGTAGACAATTCACCCCTATTATTGTGGAGGGAGTTGCTCATCTATACTGATACCTTATTTCGGACCATACCTACTCGTGGCAAGGAGGATTGTTCCTTTCGGGGAAGTCGATAGGTCGAGACCCTCCGACGACACCTCTTTTAGAACCTATTTCAGAGGATTACTACAAGTACTAAAAGATTTCTGGGTCTCAATTTACAGACGTTTATAGATCCGAGACTGTCAAACTCTACACCCAAAATCAAAGGTTCGAAGTGACAAGGAAAAAAAATAGTGGTAACATCCGTCAAGACTCACCTTCCTGGAAAGAAAGATCCAACATGAGATGGTTACATTCTTTTGGTCTCTGAAACAGATGTGAGGGCGTAACCTCCGTCTGCGAAATTGGAGACTCGGTGGTCCCTTCGGGGGTTTTACCGACCAATCTTCAATTATCGTTTGTAACGCATAAAATGGACGGAATTCGGTTTATTAATCAGACTAACTGAGAGATGGGAGTTTAAATTTTTTCAAGTCTACAAAACTAAAGTACATGTGGGTCGTAAGATCCAAACCCTGTAAAAGATCAATCGTATGACAAAACACATGTATTAGAGTAACTAAGCAGGAACTAGGGTACCCTCATCGTATGTCTAAGGTTTTTCAAGTCCACTATACCTTCAGTAAATTCACTGTATACATAAAGGGAAGAACGAGGGAAATGTGGTAAAACGTTTCTAAGACTTCCAGTAATATCAAACTTCCCTTGAACACATTCAAAAACCTTTCATGTCAATTTTAAGACAACGACTTTTTTGTGTATACAACAATAATTTGAATTATACATATGAAAAGTAACGTCATAATGAATCTATATGTCCTTTTAATCGAATTTCACGTAAGATCGTCGGAAAGTCGAATCTCAATTAAACATTTAAGAGAGGTCGGACTCTTTAGTTTTTCGGTTGTGATCAAGATATCTAGGTTTAAAATGAAGGTTGAGGTGAAGAGTCACCTACTGAAATAAAACCGATTGGGTACCATCCATCATTCGATTCATAGTCACCAATGGACACTCAATGATAATGAATGACTTACTTAAGGTTTTAAAAGGTCACGTATTTACATAAGTAAACCGTTACTATACGTAAGAGATTTAACAGACCCATCTCAATTCTTTAAATTTAGACAGGTCATTCTCAGGGACCAAAAGAAGACTAAACAAAAAGAAATGTCATTTGGTGTCAACAACGAAGAAAGGGAGATTTATCCGGACTCACATCGGAGAAATGGAGGTCATTTAGGGGTCCGTTAAAGCTATACGGGGTTTCGGCTAGGCGGCACCAATACGCCTGAGAACGTAGAGAAAATGCGTAGTTAGCACTTCCTGGTATATCATTGGACCGTGTAGTCGTACGTCGAAACTGAGTGTTTCATGGACCTCTATCGGAACGGGTTCCCTTATCACAGACGACCAGACCAGTTTACATTTAAGAGGACGAAGGTTTAAGACCTCTGGGGAGAGAACACGGTGTGATATGTACACTTCAGTATCGTAAGGTTAAAAAACGAAGTCACAGGATCAATTTTCTAAGAAATAGAGACAAGTGTCAAGTAAAATTTCTGGTGTAAAATTAAGGAACTGGAGTACCTTTTTAATTGAAGAAAGAAAGATTAAAAGAACTATTCGAGGACTGGTACTTGAACTCCTCTTATCTCGAGTCCAGATAGTGCAAGTGGTGGAACAGAGGGATTGTTAATGGGATATCTTCCCTGAGTCGTTTATAAATAAACTTACTATCCACTTACTAGTGACTGATTATCCTTGTGCCCAGTCAGAAATGGAGTGTACAATTTACACGTACCAGAGTCGGACCGCGTAGAGAGTCCTCCTAGTCGGAACAGAAGTCCGATACCGTTACCCTTCCCCTAAAATACAAGAAGAAACTCTTCTCTCTGAAGGACGAACGTCAGAAGGACTATGTCTACAAGTGATTCGTCGGGGTACGGTGAAGGAAGCTTTGAGGTGTTTTGTGGGGAGGTAGTGGTCCCATAAAGACCAAATTTATGAAACATGGATTGACTGTTACGGACAATTCTTACACACGGAAAATCCTATATAACTGGATTTAAAGAAGAAGTTCCTAACAGAGTTGATTTCTATGTCTGTTTACCCTGATTTAGGTGAACAAAAAATGAAGGTGCAGATTCAATTTAAAAAAACTCGTCTCTCAATCCGTTAAAATTTAAAGATCAAAAGAAAGAAAGAAAAAAGAAAAAAATTACATTTAAATAAATAAATTTAACCTCCGATTAATGAAATGTTATAACATAACCAAAACGGTATGTAACTGTACTTAGGCGGTGCCCACATGTACACAAGGGGTAGGACTTGGGGGGAGGGTGGAGGGAGGGGTAGAATTCCATCAACCTTCTTTTACGAACTACCATCATCGTAGGTAAGTACAATGGTCGGTCAATCGTTTCACTTTTCGACGCGGTAGGAGGACGAAAGCCCAAGGAGAGGTTCAGACAATTTAGGTCTCTGTGTCGGTATTATCCTTTATGTTTCCTTTACTAATGTCTATTAAATAAGACAAGTAAATAAGTAAAACACCTTCCAAAATCAGGGGTTGGACTGAAAATGTCTCCAGTATAGAGAAAAAATGTAACATTCATTATTATTTCTTTTGCTCGATAAGTGAAGGATGTATACAGAGTACCCCAAACATAATATTTTATTGAAAATAACGTAAAAAATAACATCCGTATTATGAACAAATAACAAATTTTTGTCTCTTATGTGTATTCGTTATCCTTCTTTTATATCATGTATTAGGATGGTATGTTTCTATTGATGACAATTGTAAACGACACATAGATGAGAGTAGGGAAAATATGTGAAAATACTAAAAGAAAAAATATTTTGACATATTATGAGAAGTATGATTAAAAATTTTATTTTTTGTGTATAACACCTGTAGAAAACTACAGTAATCTATGACAGTATTTCGTGATAAAACTACCAACGTAACTAAGATAATATACCTAATTAAGTACAGGCAACAAAATTATAGTAAAAACGACCATCTAACTTTTTCAGGAAGTCGTCCCTCTCTAACCTCTGACACGTCTTGGGATGTACCAGTAGTTTCTTTCACTACCACCTTTCCATACGATAAAACTGACAACGATTAACCATTGTAAAATCTTATTCGTCTATAGAAAGTTTTCAGAAGGTGTTTTATCAATTACCTCAAATCGGGTATTACACAGGGATATACTTCGTGATTAGTTAATGTAATTTTGTTTTATTCCTTCCCTTTTACTAGTTACTACTATTGAAAAAAAAAAACTACTATTGAAAAATTTCTTTATTTAATAATTTGAGTTGTTTCAGTTGCACACTACTACATGTGTGGTTACAGATTAATGTCTTGAACTGGTCCCGTTTCTGTGAAGGACAACGAAACCAAGACTCCGAGGTTGAGTCAACCAACTCTCCCGGTGTCTGTGGGGTTTTGACATGTGACGGTCTTGAGAGAGTCGGAGTAATGTCGTACCCGGTAACGGGAAAGAACATAAATTTTTAATAGGCTCAGACGGTATGGAGTCTTTAAATAATCATGTTGTATCCATGACTCGGATACTTTTCCTGTAGAGAAGAGTCCTGGGTAAAGGTTTTCAAAGACTATGTTAAAAATTTTGTACCGGAAAACCCTTTATAGAGAACGGACTGTCGCAGGGACGAGTCTGTCATTTCTTAGGTAGACGTTACGTCCTCTGGGTCTAAGCTAGGGACCCAGCCCTTCTAGGGGACCCTTTCCCTTACCGACGGGTGAGGTCATAAGAACGGACCTCTTAGGGTACTTGTCTTCTCGGACCGTCCAATATCAAGTACCCCAACGTTTCTCAACCAGTACTGACTCACTGATTGTTAAAGTGAAACAAAAGTGAAAGTTATCATAGGATGACGTCTAAGTGTTCATTCTAAGTTTAATTCTAAATAACTTGAGTTCTATGAAAAAATTTTAGACTTTGATCTTACTTATGGAATTTCCACAACAGTTGGATTATTCCTTCAACATTCTTTGGGAATATCTACAGAGACCTTAGAAGGTTCCGTAGAAACCTTTTGCTCCGAGAGAATTCCCGAACTCTCCACTACATGTCTTGAAAAGTAGGGGATTAAGGGAATATACTTAGGTTACATCGATTGGGGGCTTTTCTCCATGAATAACTAATCGACCATATTGTTCGGGTTCTGAAACCCCTCAAAAAACAAACAAATCGACTTCTACAGAAATTATCAATTACGTCGGAAAGAAATGGAAAGAGATTTAAGGGGGAAAAGATAATACACAAAGGAATAGCCAACGTGAAGACCGGAGTCGACACAGTGAAAAGACGGATAAGTGAGCAAAATTAGTCATCTTACCCCTAAAACCTCTACCGACAGTCCAGGTACCGTCTCCGTCAACTGGACTACGAGCACAGAATAAAAGACAAAGACGACAGAGAAAGGTAAAAGGCGATCTCATTTCTTTTCTAACTTTTTGACTTTGAAGTTCGCCTTAGTAAGACGGTTGCAAACCCCTTTATGGCCTACGGGAAACGAACCCGAGGATATTCGAATCGTTCAAAGAAGTCACAGAGATGGGACCTGTCCCTCCATTGGCTACACCTCAGGTGCCAACCATTCGAAAAATTGACACACACTTCCCTTCCCGAGGGGTCACATGGTCGGGACTCCAGTCGACGACTAACCACCCTCATCCCCACGTCATTCCACCCGCTCACCCCTCTCTCTTCGTCCACTTATCCTACTTTGTGTTAACCTTGGCCTTATGTTTACGAATTAACCCGTCACTAGGGGTTCTGTTGATAGTATTGAAACACCTCAACTTTATATCATTCTAAAAACCAACCTTAAAAGACATGTCAATCTACGAAATTTTTCAATTAAATGAAGAATTTTCGTTTAGGAACTTTTATTGTTCTTTTATTTTATTATATCAGGTATCACACAATTTGTTTCCATGACATCAACCGAGGATTTATATGCTTCTCGTTCCCGAAGATTTTCATTTTGACAAAAAAGTCATTTTAAAATCAAGGAATTTCAAACAAAACGGTTCTCGTTACTTTTTTCACCTACGGTTTTATTATAAATCAATGACAAGACTAAGTAAATCGTGTAAAGAGAAAGTAATGGATTGGGAAGTAGACTTAATACTCGAAGGAGTTGTCAAACCTAAACCTTGATAACTTTTCCCAATGTCTCAAGAGTTCGTATAGAGGGGAGTGGATACCGTCTCAAGGACAAAAAATTTTACAGAAACATAGATCGTTTATAAATACAGGGTTACTGTAAAGAACCCTGTAAAGAGTACGTAGGGAATCACGACGGTGAAGGTTTTACAACGGAAATCGTCTCCTCACCTCCTTTTCCATAACATAACGACGAGAGGACCTCGACAACTACGTATTTATGTTCAGTTTGAGGACCCAATAAAGTTTTTGTTCGAGGTAAAAGTAGGTAGGACTAGAAGTGTGGTGTTATATACATCCAAAACAAAAAAAAATTACGGTGAAAGATACATCTGGGTCCATCGGAATAAGTTTTCTCAAGAAGTATCTTTTCCTGTGGAAAGTAGATCTATCAATTCCGTGTCTCGAATGACCTAGGAGTCAGTAAAGATTCGTTCCTCTTTAATTGGACTGATGTCTCTGACTAAGAATTCTTCGTTGGTCTCTACGGCACACAATAGGACTCGTCGTACAAATCCCCCGAGTCACCATCGTCCTTCGAGATTAAGTCGTAGTACTGTTCTTAATTCCCATTCTCTTACACGTTTCTGTCCCAACCTGGTAATCTCAAGATCCGCGAAACTGGTAAGCGTCGTCTTGGGGACTCAAAACCTCACATTTTCGTTGTTCTAGAAGTGGGTTTAGAGGTTTCACCCATTTTTTATGAGTTCGTCTGACAATCTCTCAAGTTTAAACCCACACTGAGGTAAGATTAACGGCAACCCGTCCAGCCGGATCCGTCTTTGAGTCAAGACGCCGGTCCGGGCGTGACGTTCTCGTCTTCTTTCGAGTCTAGGTCTTACGATCCGAATGCGTCACACAAACCCAGTGTTAGGGTGTACGGAAGTCCCCGTAACCTCATGTGTGGAGAGGGTCACCTTACATTTTTATGATTATTTTGTCTTGATTTCTGAACTGATTTATTTCGAGTAATAAATCGGTCTGAGACAAGACCGACGTCAAGACCTGACGTCGATGGGACTAGAGGTGGACCCTCCCGTAACGTAATCGAGGACCCGAGAGTGATACTGGTCTCCTTCTAATCCCCGACGTGTCTCCTCCACCCCCCCATCCCAGATTCTTGGTCCTGTTCCCCTCCCTTTGGCAATGAGTTTCGTTCTTACCGGGACAAGTCACAACAGTAAGTCACTCGTAGTTGTGTGGAATCTATACCATTTCAATTATTGACAATACATAAGTTTGTCCTTCCGTTTGAAAACTTACTGTTCACAAAAGGAATTTCCCTTTCCGAGACGCCCACTCGCCTCTTGAAACAGGGTTAGAGCTTCTGAAAGACTTTCTCGGAAGAGGAACCTCCTTTTACCCCAACCTAGGTTGAGGTCCTGAAATTGGTAATTGTTGAAAAAGTTCGTCCATGGAGAAGTACAATGTCACACAGACCTTACCAGAGGGGTATTACCGTACTCCCGTCCTCGGGTTTCGTTATCATATATATCACTGATCCTCCCGCTCAATCAGTAGGAGTGATTAATAGATGTTCTGTCCCGACTACCGTGAACGAAGAACACCGACAAACCCCAACTCTCCTGCTCTCCACATTTCACGAAGGGTCTCACGGACCCTATATCGTTCACACTTCACTTACAATCGAGAAAATTAATTCTCTTTCTAACCAAGGGTAATTATGTTTGATAGGATAAACTTGACAGTACCAGTCAAGTAAATAATCCGATACTTTTGTCAGACTGACTTTATGGGTAAAGGGAAAACCAAGTCCCAAAGAACCGGACCTTCAATAGGTAGAGTGGGGAAAAGGTTCACGTCCGAAAGAGGTGTACGGATGAAGGAGTGACTCATACCGGTAATATCTACTATAAGAGACCATCGAGTCTTTGAAAACTCTGATGAATTTCTTACTTCTTGAAGGATCACAGTAGTTTAAGTATCTCTGTCTTTCACATTAGTGTCTTTCATCTTACTCCCACTGATCCCCGATATCCTTCCCCCTTTACCCCTCAACAAATTACCCCTATCTCAAAGTCAAAACGTTTGAGGTTCATAAGACCTCTAACAAACGTGAGTTTTTACCATTTAAAATGCACTATACATAAAATCATGGGTTTTGTGTTGAATTGAATATGAACCAAACTGAGACAAAACCTTTTACAAGGATTCGAGTTCGTCAAGAGTACCCTGTACAGTTCCCCAATACATTTGTTCCCCAATACCATTGACTTTACGTCTTCTTTATGACTCCAAAGACATACGGTACGGAGTACTATCTCGAGTGTCCCTTGACTTTCCTAGAGACAACCCCCTTATAAGTGTTAACACAACGGAACCCTCCGTTCCATAAACTGTATTGATTCAGTCTCAAAAGAGTAGACATGAATCCTTATCCTGTGTGGATGGATGGATGGAAGGAATGACCCGACGACATTCCTAGCCTTGAACGAGTGTATATAGGGAACCGTCGTACGGACAGGGTACGTCCGTGTACCTCCCATCACAAATACGAATCGAAAGAATCGGTTTTGCTTACACTTTTTATACTCCTATAAACTATATACTTTTTGTACTCCTTTGTCTATCTTTCTACGAGTTAGGTAGAAGTCTAGAAACTTCTTTCTATGTCTGAAGCAGACAAAACAAGGTCCCTCACTTGTTCATAGTCACCCAACTCAATATACCCCCCCTCGAAAACCGGATCTAGGAGTCACCAGGAGTCTTTACGTCATCTTCTGACCAGGGGCCCTCCTGACTTCTCGGTCTCACTCAACCCTCACCATCTCTTTAGTATAAACTGTTCTCCTACTGATTACCAAAGTCTCAACGGAGTATAGATACTTTCTGTGCAATCTCTTGAACCAGGGTTGACGTCCTCAGGCACTACGTAGATGTGATTCGGACTGAAGAGAGAACCGTCCTCCCTCTAGCGGAGTCACTACTTCTGAATAAGTTCAAAAATCGACTGATGTTTTCTAGAAGTAGGGATGTCTCTTCTCAGTTCAGTTAAGGTCCACACTGACCGACAGAAATAGGAGAGACTACGGTTTCGATAAATCCTGATCCGTGAAGTAAGTACATTACGACGTCAAAAAAAACAGTTCCCTTTATATCATAAAACGTAATCCTCAATTCCAGATCGAGACCCCCGTTTAGACAATTACGAAAAATAAAATAATTTCCCAACAAAGGTATTTATTTGGAGTACGAAATATAAACTAACGAGTGAGTCTTTTAGTCTATTAACACACTTGTCTCTTCGGAGAAAATAGTATAACATACCTTAAGAATCGCATTCTTTTGTCACTCTACGAAACCACCTTCCACTCCCACATGGGAGGAATAAGAGTCGGACTGTCGGGGACTCCGTGAAGACGTCGAGGGACCCCCATGGTCCCTTGGGAGACACTTTTAGTGGTTAAAAATCACGAACACTACTTCTCTCTAATGACTTAATACGTGAATACCACACCATCAAGATCTTCCCTGAAATTTCTAGGAGATTACAAGAATGAGTAAAAATGTCAAAGAATGAAAAAATTCAAGATCTTTGGTTTAGAGTTTTTAGTAGTACTGTACGAAAAAGAGTTTGATATCCTTTAATAGACTCGTAAGGTTTTAAGAGTATGAACATGTTGAATGGAACTAAAAGTATTTTCTTTATGTCATATCGTCAGAAAGAACTAGGAAACATATACTGTAGAAGTGATTCTGTCCGGATAAAAGAAGGGTTTAAATCCGAACGAGTCTGACCTCTATCGAGACCGAGGTCTCTGGTAGTCAACGACAGACTGAGGACTTTACGACGGTCACTCCGGGAAAGGACTTTTGGCCCCTGCGGGTGTGTTTCTCTATGACCTCAAAGGTTGGGCTCTTCATATACAGGGAGTATGACACATGTCCATTCTTTAATTCCGAGAACCTTTAGGTAACTTGATTTTAAAACTCAGAACAAACCATTATGAAAGTAGTAAGAACCTAGATAAAAGGATGAACGATTCAAAACCCCTTTACTTTATACTACGAATGTTTTAATATCTATTACCGACCTAGTGAAAGATTTCTACTAAATAGTTTCCAAAAAAAAAAGGGTGTTCTTTTACAATGAAGTCAATATTAACTTTATATCTTAATATCACCTGTATGGACCATCCGACGTCAGGTGCGTCAGCGCTTCTCAGCCTGTGCTGACTCGCTGAAGTGAAAGTGAAAAGCGAAAGGACGTAACCTCTTTCTTTACCGTTGGGTGAGGTAACAAGAACGGACCTCTTAGGGTCCCTGCCCCCTCGGACCACCCGACGGTAGATACCCCAGCGTGTCTCAGCCTGTGTTGACTTCGTTGAATCGTCGTCGTCGTCGTAAGGAAGGTCTTCGTTTTTTTAAGGAGGATTCAGTAATGGAACCAAAAGGATACCCGTCTTCCTGTATAACCCCTTTCCCGTTACTGATTTTCACAAGTCCAATAGACTTTCTGTCCAAAAATCGAGTTCTAGACGAGACAGTTATCTTAAATCTCCTTACTATCTGTACAAGATATACCATCGGTGATCGATGTACACCGGTAAAGTCGTAAACTTTACATGGGTGACGTCACATCCTTGATTTTAATAGTAAAATAAATTGAAATTAATTAAACTTAAGTTTAAGTTCATCGATGTACACCGAACACCGATGGTATAACCTATCGTACCTCGATTCCGTCATTTCCAGGCTTTCCAATCCAACGAAGTCAAAGAGCCTCCAGGAAGTGTACCGCCGAGTCTCCCCCGAACAGTCGTAGGTAGACGGTTTTCATAACGACGAGTATATGAAGATAAAACTCTTCTAAAAAAATTACTTCTCTTCTTATAGTATTATTCATGTAAAAGAGGCGATCTTTACTGTAAAGTATCAAAACACATAAAAACAAAACAGTAAGAAAATTTAATGATACCTCACAAGGAAAAACATTGCACCGGTATAAAAATAGATAAAGGATAAAAGCATAACTATAAAAAAAGTCACAACCCGAGAACATTTGTAACACGTCACTCTTAAAAACAGAAACACAGAGACACGTGTATATACTTTTGAAGGGATTCGTTACACGGATCTTCACTTTAATAACCTCGTGTCATTATATATCAAAGTCAAAATAAATGTGCGAACAAAGGTTTCGACACAGTCCTTGTCACACCTCTAAGGAATTTTTTGACCTTTATCTTGACGGAATATTGGGTCGTTAGGGTGACGACCCGTATGTGTGGTTCCTTTGGTCTTAACTTTCTCTGTGTACATGGGGTTACAAGTAGCGTCGTGACAAATATTATCGGTCCTGTACCTTCGTTGGATCTACAGGTAGTCGTCTGCTTACCTATTCTTTCGACACCATGTATATGTGTTACCTCATAATGAGTCAGTAATTTTTCTTACGTAAACTTAGACAACATTACTCCACCTACTTTGACCTCGGCTAATATGTCTCACTTTATTCGGTCTTTCTTTTTGTGGTTATATCATATGATTGTGTATACATACCTTAAATCTTTCTACCATTACTATTGGGACATACGCTCTGTCGTTTTCTCTGTGTCTACATATCTTGTCAGAAAACCTGAGACACCCTCTCCCTCTCTCACCCTACTAAACCCTCTTACCGTAACTTTGTGCATATGATAGTACATTCTTTGTTTAACGGTCGGATCCAAGCTATGTTCTACGAACCCCGACCACGTAACCCTACTGGGTCTCTCTACTATACCTCTCCCACCACCCTCCTCCCAAGTCCTAACCCTTGAGTACATGTGGGCACCACCTAAGTACAGTTACATACCGTTTTGGTTATGTCATAACATTTCATTTTTTTTTTTATTTTTGTTTCGACACAGTCAATCGTCAGTACGGGCGTCACATTCTCTCAAGACCAGGGGTTCAGAGGGAGGATCTATCTATTCGCAAGGACCCTACATCATCAAAGACCAGAGGTAAGGGATCTCCCTCTACTCCTACAGACGAATACCTACGACTCACATAGAAAAGTCTTTGGATAGGATATTGACCTTTTGTCTTACGAGGACCGTATCCTTATTTGAACGTGGTTTACTTAAGATATCAATAAGTTGAAGGGGAGTCGTAAATTAGTGGGTACCCTCTGTAAATGTTGAGAGACATGAGGAACGCCGTTTGTAATAGGAATTAATGTAGTGTCGCCCTGAGTCTTACGTAATCACGTGGATGACTAAGTCTTTACATCCTCACGGCTCCTCCTGTTCAGACTTGCCTAATGATACGTGGGTCGAACCGTAGTACTCTTTGTCTGGGTGTTCACGTTTCACTTATAAGAAATCGATAAGACACGTGACACCTTTACGGTTTCGGTGGGGTAGTTTTTGGTCCAGAGACAAGTCCTCACTATCTTGTGTTATGAAGAGAAATCGAAACCAGAAGAAAACCGAGGGTGCGGTGGTATAAAATATAGAACACATTCCTTCCTCTTAAATACCATTTGAACCGAATCTTAGAATGATACACTTTACAATTTCTTGACTCTCTCGCAGAACAGACTTAAAGAGTACGACAACAATTTAAAAATCACACAGAAATCAGATGTATACGAAACATCACCAAAACTAATCCAACCAGAACTGTCATTGGGGCAGGATCTTATTAAGAAGATAGTGGTGAGGGTAAAGCGTTTTGTCTTTACTCTCTGAGTTCAGTCTAGACTTGGGTTCAGTTTGCCCCTTCGACTGAGTCAAATGGGAACCACTGGAGTAGAAGAGTAAAAACAACTTTGACATTGGAGTACTGAAAAGACAGGGGAGGAGAAATTCAGTTTCAGAGGAAAGTCTGTTTCCAGAGATTTGGAGAAATACTACAGTCATCGTCCACCACCAGTTAGTCAACGATTCAGCACAGACTGAGACACTGGGGCACCTGACGTCGTGTAGTCCGAAGGAACAGAAAACGATAGAGGGACTCAAACGAGTTTAAGTATAGGTAACACAACCACTACGACAGATTGGTAGAGTAGGAGACGACCGGAGAAGATGAAAACGGAAGTAGAAGGGGTCGTAGTCCCAGAAAAGGTCACTCAGTCGAGAAACGTAGTCCACCGGTTTCATTACCTTGAAGTCGAAGTCGTAGTCAGGTAAGTCACTTATAAGTCCCAACTAAAGGAAATCCTAACTGACCAAACTAGAACGACAGGTTCCCTGAGAGTTCTCGTAAGAGATCGTGGTATTAAGTTTTTGTAGTTAAGAAACTGTGAACCGGAAGAAATATCAGGTTGAGAGTGTAGGTGTGTACTGATGACCTTTTTGGTATCGAAACTGATATACCTGGAAACAACCGTTTCACTACAGAGACGAAAATTTATACAGATCCAAACAGTATCGAAAAGAAGGTTCCTCGTTCGCAACAAATTAAAGTGCCGACGTCAGTGGTAGGTGACATTAAGACCTCGGGTGCTTTTATTTTAGACAGTGACGAAGGTCAAAAAGGAGAAGATAAACGGTACTCCACTACCCTGTCCTACGGTACTAGAATCAAAAGACTTACAACTCAAAATTCGGTCAAAAAAAGCGAGAGGAGAAAGTGGAAGTAGTTCTCCGGGAAATCAAGGAGGAGCGAAAGACGGCAATCCTACCATAGTAGACGTATATACTCCAACAACTGTAAAGAGGACCGTCAGACCTAAGGTCGAACACGAAGTAGGTGGACCGTAAAATGTACTCCATATATTCATTTTATTCGTTCCACTGTCATATGTCGGAACAGTATGAGGAAAGGGCTAAAACTTCGTCAGTCAACAAGGTACATTCCAAGACATATTCCAAGGTACATTCCAAGATTGACAACGAAGGACTGGACGTATGTCCAAAGAATCCTCTGTCCATTTCACCAGACCATAAGAGAGAAATTCTTAAAAGGTTTTAATAAAGTCATCCCTACCGTTATAGGACAAAAAGACCTACAATAGATTCTCATACCATCCATCCCATCGAGAAGGACAACTAGAACAACAAAGGTACAGACATTAAGATCAGCCAAAACCATAGGGAAATTCCTTTAGTTTATTTGCTTTTAATTTTAAATGGTTCGTCTAGTTGAACCCTTATTAAGAAACAAACCATCACCTAGGTGGAGTATTTAAACTTTATGCCGAAGCGTATCTTTAAACCAGGTGGACTGTGACCGCCTCTTATATACGTAACCTGGTTCGTTCCTTACTGTTCCACCGTTTCGGTCCTAAGTCGAAAGGTCAAACACAAGGAAAACGTACTTGAAGTCTCGAGGGAACTCACCCTCCCTCGATAACGTACCTGCGTGCCGTCCACAGACCGGAATTCACACTCAACACCGATCTCAGTCTAAAATGTCCTAAGAGTCCACCAGTCCCAAAGACGAATTATAGTATACTTATCTTGAGTCTTCAAGAAACGGAGAGAATTTCCTCATCGGAGTTTACTTTAACCAGACCCTATCTGACTCGACGGAAGGACGGGAGTCAGAGGGACAGGAGACTGGAGAAATTCACGGAGAAAATTGTCGGGACGGGGAGGTCCATGGGAGTTAGTCCCAGTGTCACAACGGGTGATACCCGTGGTAAGTGCGACATAAGAGACACCGACGACGGGACGGGAGGGAGGGAATACGTCTAACAAAACTCTTTATTAGATAACTATCTGGTCAATATTTTCTTGACCCGGGCCGACACCTTCGTAGGGGTACTTGGTTCCTCCCAACTAGTGTGTATTTTGTTTGTGAACGAGACTCCTTCTCTACTTGAAGATCTCGGTTTTCATGGGTAAGGTCCTTACCGGTTGTAGAATCCCCGACCCCGAAGGTGTCACGGTACCCGTCGGAGACACCCAGTCTGTTCGGACAGGGCTTCGTCTGGGAGTGGTCTCGAAAAAGTTTTTAGCGTTTTTCCTGTCAGTAAGACTTTCGTCTCGTCTTGTCGACCTTTTTAATCCAACTATTTGTCTAATAGGTTGAGACTCAAACCGTAAGAAAAGAGATACGGTTCTAATTCTTTTATGACCAACAATCCGGTTCTTGTACAGACTTGGTTGAGGACTGAATAAAAGGTACACCGGGTCGTCGACCATTGCCCTCTGCGGTCGACGGACGACTACCCCCGTCCTACTTTTGGGACACCCGACTCCGGTTCCGGGGCGCTCCCGAAATTCCCTCAAAATAGGAGACCGACAATGTCCCCAAACACCCCTCTAGTGTCCGCGACTCCAACATTACTCGAACAATTCAAGGAACGGCAGGGACATTGACCACTAATATAATCTCTTTAGGTGTATTTCACACAAAAGTAGAGAGTAGGGTCGGGGGTTCTCGGAGACTCCAGAAAAATAGGTTAATAGTCTGAGTGACACCTCCTGACACGAACGACTCTTGTTCGTATAGGCAATCTTGTACTAAAGAAACTACCTATTAATCGACAAAAGTCCGGCGGAGGAAAAACCGACTTATAAGAGCCTGATGTTCAGACGTAAGAGTTTCGAGCGGACGAGAGACCAGACTGTCCCTCCACGGAGGGCTTAGTGTCACCGTAAGACTCCTTACGAGGGTCCGAGCGTAGGATGCCCCGTTTTATCTTGCCGTCTCCTCTTTACACGTTTGACCAGAACTTACTGCTTGACCTCAATTTTAAATGACTTATCGTAAAGATTCCTTTCCCTCGTTACTCTTCATTGACACCCACTCCATGACTCCTTCCTCGGTCCCTTACCTCTTACCTACGGTAGGAACTCCCCTTGAAGTAAAACAGGTTAGACTCGGGACACAGAGACAGGCCTCACCTAGAAAAGGGAGAACCCCCACCCCCGTCTTCCTATCACACGGAACCTCAATCAAACATCTCGAAATATCTTTACGTCCACACGTCGGGATGGACCTCCGAGGGTAGGTCCTCCAGACCCCTTCCGGAATTCCCACATTGTGGGGCAAAACTCTTAGTTTCGGAGAGGAGGGAGGGAAAGTACCAGTGACAATTACTTAAGATGAGGAACCTCGGTAGGTCCCCGGGAGTCCCTTAGTTCAGTGACCCTTGACTCCCTCCCGAGGAACGTTGGATTAGGAGGACTGGAACTTTGGTATGCGGACCTAGGGTCCATCTACCGAAACCGTTTCTCGTTCATAAACATTCCTTAAACGTTGTGGGTCTTTTGGAGAGGGACACTCCTGTTAAAAAAAATACCACATTACGAGGAGGCTACGATATTCATAAGGTTCCAATAACGATTAGTCACTAAGTATCAAAATACTGCACTAACTGGGACAGATTTAGTGGTAGTTTTGTTACGGAATGAATTTATTGATAAGGTTTATTATTGAGGGGTAGGAATAAACAAAGAAGTCAACAAACTTAAAATGAAACCTTATCCATTGGATAAGATTATAAGTTATAAAATTTTCATGTACTTTCGTGTTACTTTTAAGAGAGATGGTACGAACTGGAGGTCGACATGTTAAGGGGAAGAACCGGTATCAGATAAACACACACATAGAGACACACACATATATACATATATATAAACTAAACTAAATAAAAAAAGGTGTTTATAATAACTTACGGAAGTTACAAGGTCCGGGAAAAATCTGTGACCTCTTTATGATCACTTGTTTTGTCCACTTTTAATACATGTCAAGTGTCGAGTTAGGATAAAACCCTTTGTCGGTAAATTTTTTAGTCAAAGAACAAATAGGAAGGTCTTTATTCGATACATACATGTTTGGTCATGTTGGGACGTAAAAAGGAGTCTTGCGTTCATATTGTATTAAAAGTGTGAAACTAAAGAGTGACTTGTGACATAATACCTCTCATGAAGATATACTTATCTCTTATTGGAACGCGAAAAAAAATACGGACGTGATTTAGAGTAGTATACCCAGATAGTGTTAAGTAAATTGGGGTCTGATTGCTCCTAGATTCGACGACAACTAGAAAATAATATTTACTACAATGTCACTTCTTGGAGTATATTTGAAAGTGTGTACGCGTTTATATAAATAACATACTTAAGGATGAAAAGTGGGAAATTTCACTTCACTTTCACAATTAGTGAATCAATACACTCTGAGACGCTGGGGTACCTGACATCGGGTGGGCCGAAGAGACAGGTACCTTAAGAGGTCCGTTCTTATGACCTCACCAAACTGTAAGGGAAGAGGTACCCTAGAAGGGTTGGGTTCCTAGCTTGGGACCATATAGTGTCACGTCCGTCTAAGAAACAACAGACTCGGTGGTCCCTTCGGGAAGTGGGAAATTTCTTTACAGATTGGGGTAAAATCGACATTCTGTCGGGGTTTTGACTTAGGAACTAAAAAAGATCTGAATCTTCCGTCAACAAACACCTTGTGCTTCGAATAATATTTCTTTGTGAAAGAATTTCTCCATCACCACTATCGGGTCCGTTTTAGATTAGTAAACTTAATTCACTTAAGGACCACGGTTTTAATAGGTCTATTTAATTTAAGGGTGTGAAAAGAGACCGTTTGACCAGAGTTATTATTCAGTCCTCGTGTTAGGGGTGAAAAGACTACGAAACGAGATTTTAAGTCAGCAGAAAAAATCTTCTTACTTTTGTGGGGGCCTCCCTTGACTAAGGGATTCTAATGGATCGTTGGTACAGTCCAAAACGGTGCCAGAGCAACGTCATGTTGTAAATCGGTGAACTCCCGTCTTAAATGAATGAAAGATCTAACTCTCGGTGGATCTATAGAAAAGGTAAGGTTTCGTCTCCCTCAATACCAAATAATTTCCTTTTGTCCGTAAAACAAAAAACGGGAACTCCGCATCCCGGTTCTTTCTGACCCTTTCATAAGGTCACAGGGTGCTGTAGTGACAACCGTGAAAAACGTTTCTTAAAAGAGAATGGGACAGTCGAAGAAAGTAGTATTCAGCATGGAATCTTTAGACCGTGAAACAACTTTCTACACGACCTATCCTCCGACGTCTTTATATGGGACACCATATCTCTCTCATTTTAGAGTAAACCCCCAACATCAAGTAATATGTATGAATATGTAGGAGGGGAGGGACGAAGTTTATATTTTTATTTTCTTACACCCAGGTAGTAGTCATTACTTTATCACAATTCCTCCAAGACACATGTGACTACAGTAACTAAGGTATTGACAGAGGGATAGCAAAATAATATATTACATAAATAAATACCGACACGAACCAGAAGTAACGACGCGACTCGTCCGAAAAGAGACCAACGTCGTTCACCCCCGGTGAGAGATCAACGTCACGAAGAGTAACGCCACCGAAGAGAGCAGTATCTCGAGCCCGCGGTCCCGGTCCGAAGGCACCAGCGTCGAGTATCTGAGATCTCAAGTCCGAGTCTCCAACACCGCGTGCCTGAATTGACGGCGCTCTGTACGCGTCAGAAGGATCTAGTGCCTAGCTTACACACACAGGACGGAACCGTCCACCTAAAAAAAATTGGTCACTTGGTCGTCCCTTCGGGGCAATTAGATATCAAATATGAGTAAGTGAAACTCAGGTAGTACGAAATCACAATGACGGATATTTGTTGACAGGATTGTCTTTTAGGACGAGACAAGTAAGTGCACCGTACATACAGTAAAGAAAAAGGGGGTCACTAGGAAATGTATCTAAAGTCGTCCTTCCAAGTACTTCGTAGGACAAAAATGTACCCCACCCTTCCATTCCAACCATCCTCGTCTTCGTCGTCTCTTTCCCACTATTTTCCTGTTACTTAGACCCGGACGAAAACTACTACTACTCAATCGGATCTAATCTTCGTAGAAGGATTTTAAGTTTTCCGGAAGAAAGAAACTAAAGGGATGAAGACAATCAAAAAAAATTAATAATAAAATTTTAATCGAGAAACTTCACCGAACAGAAGACTACTCGGTAGGAAGCCCCTTAACAAGGTAGAATAAAGAAAACGGTAAATCCCCTCCCTCTTAGGAGATGACAAGTCAAAAATTAAGAAACAAGAGTGAAAGGACAAATGAAATATCTCGGTGAGAAGGGTACTTCATAAACCGGTAGAGAGTGCATAAACCGGTAGAGAGTGCATTACATACAGGACGCCAAAATTCCAGAGTCTGTCAGACGGGAACCGGACAGAGACGTCTTCGGTCTTACGGGACCCCAAAACCCACTCCCGTCAAGTCCGACCAGGGTGTCGTGTTTCATTTTATCTTGTTACTCATCCTTTGTCGACTCAAAACTGTCACATTCTTCCATTAAAAAATTTTTTGGTCCCGAATAGTTAGTGTACAGTACATGGAAAATATTAATTTTTTACTTAAAGTAAAAAGGTGACCTGATTTTAGGTCTTTCCAATATTTCGAAAGTTTTGACACGATAAGGTTGAGCGGAGAAATTACAAGAAGCAAACTGTCGGAAGTTTTACATTTGATTCTTGGTACATTTTACATTTGATTCTTGGTACACTTTTATATTTATAATGTCAAATCACTTCTATTTTCAACTCACTTCAACTCAAGGAGTTGAATTACCGAGTAAAATTAATAAAAATTCTCTAAAGGTACGGATCCGATTATTAATATATAAATTATTATTCTGGTAGAGTTTCTGGGAAAGAGTAGAAAAGGACCTTTATGTAAAAAATAAAAATAAATAAATAAATTGTTGTCTTCTACGAAAAATTTTTAATTAAAAATAACCTCATATCAACGAAATGTGACAACATTTCAAAGATGACATACGTTTTACTTTTCCGTATACATATATATATAGGAGAGGGAAGACCTGAAATCTTGTAGGAAAAGATTTAACTTCGTCCTCACTGAATGTTGTAATCTAATTAAAGCCCGAGACCCGTGCTCTCAGGGTTCGCCCTATGTAGAAGACACCATACGAGAGATTACAGAAGAGGGTTTCAAATCAACTTTACTTTGGTTATGTTATAACATTTCATTAATCGGAGGTTAATTTTATTTATTTAAATTTAATTTTTTTTTTTTGGCTGAGATCGTACTTTGGGAACACATAGGATTCGGTCGTCGTCTGTTTCGTGACGGACAAAGACAAAGATTCAGTCCCTCTTCACTTCAAGTATTGTTGTCGACAATGAGTTGGGAGGTTTACCAGACCCTTGTCCATGTCGAGGAACACCTGAACAGTGGGACCATACTCGTACCCTCGTTCTTGAGAAGGGGAGGAGAAAGGAGTGGGAGACAGTATCTCGTCCGATGGAGAGGAAACTTTTAGAACGGTGGATACNGCTGAGATCGTACTTTGGGAACACATAGGATTCGGTCGTCGTCTGTTTCGTGACGGACAAAGACAAAGATTCAATCCCTCTTCACTTCAAGTATTGTTGTCGACAATGAGTTGGGAGGTTTACCAGACCCTTGTCCATGTCGAGGAACACCTGAACAGTGGGACCATACTCGTACCCTCGTTCTTGAGAAGGGGAGGAGAAAGGAGTGGGAGACAGTATCTCGTCCGATGGAGAGGAAACTTTTAGAACGGTGGATTCGTCATGAAGAGTGGGATACTCATTTCTACTGCGTTAGTGGATTGGTCATAAAAACTCAGGGATGGCATACGGTCCGTGTTAAGAACCACGACTCTCTGTTTCTCCTCCTTACTGACGGAGAGGAACCTCCGTTTGGGGTCGGAGGATTTCTGTGGTCTTACCGAGTGTCGACTCAACTAGATATCTTTCTGTGTACACGTTGAAACAGGACGTCAGTGGACTCTAGAACGTTCAAGAGGGTGGAGGTTTTGGGTCTATTTGGAAGAGGGAGTGATTCATGGGTTTCGTCCCTATACAAAGATCTTCAATAACCCCCGTAGACTTGTTAAATAAAGAATCATCAGAACGACAAAGGAGGTTAAGGTTATAAAAGAAGTTGTACTTGGTTCTGTAGACGGTTATAATTTTAGTCCGTAAAATTTGTTATCACAACTAAATAAGTAACCGAAAGAAAAAAAATTACTCATCCCTTGATTATTTCCAAGACGGAGTTTGGTTTTCCCTTTTTAAGTCAAAGTCGTTATCGTTTTGAACCTTCAAAACAATGTACACATACTTAAAAACAGTCAACCGTCTAAACAAAATCCTTTGATAAACGTTTCGGACCTTTTTTACACGAGGGAGACGGAGAGTTTTCTTGTACGTCCAACCAAGTACAATCGAGAGGTGTACTGTCAAGACGGAGTACCGGAAAATTTTTTACATTGGGTCTAAACCGTAGTTTTACCATAGAAATTTGAATTTAAAATTCAGAGAGTGTTTCGGTTTATAACAACTTTACAAACAAAACAAACCCCCTTAGAAAGTAATTTTAAAAATACAAAGTTCCCTTTTCCTTCCATAAACACCATGCATGAAAACTCGTAAGAAGAAGTGAAAATAAACTGGACAGTTCGGAGAAATTCTTTGTAATTAATTAAGTCACTTGTCTTAGTTTTACTCTCGACTTCTTTTTAATAAATATATAAAAATTTACGAGTTCCAAGATATCAATCATTAACCTACCTGAGGTCCCTCCGATGAAACGATAATTCTGATAAAAGAGTTCCATCAGTAACTGTAATATAGAGTAGCTCTTCGTTATTATTGGGACTCTGTGTCAATTCTCTGTCTTTACAATGTTCCATTTCGTAAAAATTTCCTTAGGGTACAAATTTATAGTCACTTATGGACTGTATGAAAAATTTTTACATGTATGAGTATCATCAATGAAGATCGATGAATCGACTTTGAAACGTCGTATTTTGTTGTCTGTCAACAATAGAGTGTCGGAGACACAAAATAGGTCTACACAAAATCGACTCACGGAGACTGAGTCCCGAGAGTCTTCCGGTACCAGTTCTACAATCAGTTCCAACCCTAGTGGGGTCCCCAGTCGTTCCCCTCTTAATTGAAGACTCGAGTGAGTACTCTAACAACTGTCACAGGTGATTTTTTTTGCCGCGTGTTGAACTCTCAACACTCAATTCAAGATAAGTCCCGTTTTACTCCTGACGTCGGGCCTTCCGTCTTGGAGTCCATCGAGACTCTCTGACGAGGTTTCACCGCCGAGTCAAGTCAGTCGGCGAGTCAGTACAGCTGAGAAACGCTGGGGTACTTAGCGTCGTGCGGTCCGGAGGGACAGGTAGTGGTTGAGGGCCTCAAGTGAGTCTGAGTGTAGGTAGCTCAGGTGCTACGGTAGGTCGGTAGAGTAGGAGTCAGCAGGGGAAGAGGAGGACGGGGGTTAGGGAGGGTCGTAGTCTCAGAAAAGGTCACTCGGTTGAGAAGTGTACTCCACCGGTTTCATGACCTCGAAGTCGAAATCGTAGTAAGGAAGGCTTCTTTAGGGTCCCGACTAGAGGAAGTCTTACCTGACCAACCTAGAGGAACGTCAGGTTCCCTGGGAGCTCAGAAGAGGTTGTGGTGTCAAGTTTGTGTAGTTAAGAAGCCGCGAGTCGGAATAAGTGTCAGGTGGAGAGTGTAGGTACGTACTGGTGTCCTTTTTGGTATCGGCACTGATCTACCTGGAATCAGCCGTTTCATTACAGAGACGAAAACTTATACGATAGATCCAACCAGTATTGAAAAGAAGGTTCCTCATGCTTAGACAATTAAAATACCGACGTCAGTGGTAGATTTTCGCCGTCAACCCCTTTCAGTTACCTATACCAAAACCACTTCCCCCTCACTTATGGTAATTCGTAAGTAAAATGTTTTTCAAACAACGATCCCAGATTACAGTGGTACTTCCCTAAATCACGAAAAGATCTATACTCTTCTACGTTCCTAACCCTAGTATTTTAGACAAAGGTCTTGTAGACAGACTTCTGGACAGGGTGGTCTAACGGACCTCGTGTCTCACGGAATGAGGTGGGACTTGAGGGAGTCGCCCACAAGTTCCAGTCGTCGAAGTCCTCACGTCCCAAATCGGAGGCGTCTCCGTCTACCGCTTACGGGAACAACAAGTCAGCAACCGTTGGTAGAACCGTTGACGGTCAAACATCAACTGTTGTCATAAGTCAAGGAGAACCAAACAATTCGATTCCCGGAATTCAGGAGTGATCGACAACCGTTCTCTAGGGGATCTTAGGGAACGATATAACCAAAGAGTCATCTCGTCGAGTGTTGTAACTACCGAAGTCTTATTCGTTCTCTCTCATTCTTATATATTGATCTCAGAAAAACATGATATTAGAGCGAATCTAATCATCTTATCTTTTCAAAGATCAATCTTTACTCAGTGAATCCAGGTCAGGTGAGAGTTCCCCTCCCTTGAAACCTCCCATTCTCGTCGTCCTCAGGTCGTAGTAGGTCTCGACGAAATCTTCGACGATGGTCTCAAGGAGAAGGCTGTTGTGCTCTTTTCTGAGATGTGTACCTGTAGTGGTCTACCAGTTGTGGCTTTAGTGTAACCAATATAAGAAACGTCGGTTTCTACCTCTTCGAGATATGTCAGTCCTTTTTGCTCTGGTCCTCGACTGACACCGAGTCTAGTACTTGAGGAATAACGGTTTAAGTCTGAATTTAACTTCATTCATACCTTTTGGTGATCTGGTAATTCCATACTGGATTTATTTTAGGGAATACTAATATGTCACCTTCACTCTTTGTCTAAATTCCCGGATCTAGACTATCTGTCTCACGGACTACTTGATACCTACCTCCAAGCACTGTAACATGTCCTCTGTCCCTAGTTCTGGGAGGGGTACCTTTTCTTTACGTTTTTTCGTTTTACCGACAGACCCCTCCGGAATGTTTATCGACACTCTTCTTCTGTTCACTTTTCGTTTCCTCTTTTCCTTTCTATATTCGTAGACTTATGTCTCAAGGTTTCTTATCGTTCCTCTCTATTCTTTCGGAAGAAGTCGCTAGTTATGTTTCTATCTCCTTTTCTTGTCTTACCCTTTGTGATCTCTAGAGAAGTTCTTTTAATCTCTATGGTTCCCTTGTAAAGTACGTTTCTACCCGAGCTATTTCCTGTCTTTACCATACCTGGATTGTCTTCGTCTTCTATATTTCTTCTCCACCGTTCTTATGTGTCTTCTTGACATGTTTTTTCTAGAAGTACTGGGTCTATTAGTACCACCACACTAGTAAGTAGATCTCGGTCTGTAGGACCTTACACTTCAGTTCACTCGGAATCTTTCGTAGTGATACTTGTTTCGATCACCTCCACTACCGTAAGGTCACCTCGATTAAGTTTAGGACTGTCTACTACGACACTTTCACGACGTGAGTTATACGGTCGTTTAAACCTTTTGAATCGTCGCCGGTGTCCTGACCTTTTCCAGGCAAAAGTAATGTTAGGGTTTCTTTCTGTTACGGTTTCTTGCGAGTTTGATGACGTATTAACGTGAGTAGAGTGTGCGATCATTTCATTACGAGTTTTAAGAGGTTCGGTCCGAAGTCGTTATACACTTGGTACTTGAAGGACTACAAGTTCGACCACAATCTTTTCCTTCTCCTTGATCTCTAGTTTAACGGTTGTAGGTGACCTAGTACCTTTTTCGTTCTCTCAAGGTCTTTTTGTAGGTAAAGACGAAAGAACTGATACGGTTTCGGAAACTGACACACCTAGTGTTATTTGACACCTTTTAAGACTTTCTCTACCCTTATGGTCTGGCGGACTGGACGGAGAACTCTTTAGATATACGTCCAGTCCTTCGTTGTCAATCTTGACCTGTACTTTGTTGTCTGACCAAGGCTTATCCTTTTCCTCATGCAGTTCCGACATATAACAGTGGGACGAATAAATTGAATATAGTCTCATGTAGTACTCTTTGCGACCTGACCTTCTTCGTGTTCGACCTTAGTTCTAACGGCCCTCTTTATAGTTATTGGAGTCTATACGTCTACTGTGGTGGAAATACCGTCTTTCACTTCTCCTTGATTTTTCGGAGAACTACTTTCACTTTCTCTTCTCACTTTTCAACCGAATTTCGAGTTGTAAGCCTTTTGCTTCTAGTACCGTAGACCAGAGTAGTGAAGTACCCTTTATCTACCCCTTTGTCACAGTCTGAAATAAAACCCCCCGAGGTTTTAGTGACGTCTACCACTAACGTCGGGACTTTAATTTTCTGTGAATGAGGAACCTTCTTTTCAATACTGGTTGGATCTATCGTATAACTTTTCGTGTCTGTAATGAAACGGTTGTTTCCAGGCAGATCAGTTCCGATACCAAAAAGGACACCAGTACATACCTACACTCTCAACCTGACACTTCTTCCGACTCACGGTTTCTTACCTACGAAAACTTGACACCACAACCTCTTCTGAGAACTCTCAGGGAACCTGACGTTCCTCTAGGTTGGTCAGGTAACACTTCCTCTAGTCGGGACCCTAAAGAAACCTTCCTTACTACGATTTCGACTTTGAGGTCATGAAACCGGTGGAGTACGCTTCTCAACTGAGTGACCTTTTCTGAGACTACCACCCTCCCTAACCCCCGTCCTCCTCTTCCCCTGCTGGCTCCTACTCTACCGACCTACCGAAGTGGCTGAGCTACCTGCACTCAGACTCACTTGAGGTCCTCAAC